>JAQGAV010002529.1:0-15318 GCA_034691345.1 Phasmarhabditis papillosa
CTAGACGAAGTAATTTCGATCAATGCGGGGCTCGTCAGTAGACGACATTGATCAAAACGTAAAATTGGAATAAGATATAATTATTTGTATAGAATAAAGCATGAAATAAAAAGGAGATAAAATGGCTAAATATAGAAAGGATAATTTTTGCAATTTGTATACGCGGGAACTGAAATTTAATTGCCTAAATTGCCTTTGGCGGTAATTTAAAATGTGTACGCAATGTATAGGTCAGGAGATTTAGTTGATAAATAGTTTGTATGTTAAATAATATGAAAGAATCAATCTGTTATGGGGTTTATAGTTTGTTTATGGAATAAAAGTAAATATGGTAGAATTTATCTGTTGAGATTCTCTTGCATAATTTCATAATACCGGCTGTGCCTTTTTGAAGGTTATACTTAATGTCTGCTCTTTCAAGTACAATAAACTAATCTGACTATCCCCTTCAAGAAAACTAGGTGAATCTGACTATTTGACTGGCTATATAGTAATGACTATAGTCAGTCAGTTATAGTCATGTACTACTCAATAGTTAGTTGCGCAGCTGCACCCGAATAAATGAGCCCCTGGTCGAAATTCGGGATTCAACTCAACCTGAAACCAGAAAACCCGTTTTTGTCCCCAAATCTTTCAACTCGAAGCCTGGTTTGGCTAAAACGGGTCAAAATGCCCAACTCTACTACTGAACACTGTTCTCTATGTCCATTATTAATGTTAAATTTAACCAAATAGCACAAATCTTTGTTTAGCCCGTGATACTACCGGTCCGAGTAAGACTAAAATTAAATTAATTATATATTCCAGTTTGAACAAGAGCTCTTTTTTAGTAAATATGAATTATAATAAGGTTTTGTAATTGCAATCACATTGTCCATTCTTCTATGGGTCCGTTGCTGTACTTGCTGAAATACGTGCATAGCGGTGGCTTACAGTTGTTGGAGCACAGTTCATATTAGAGGTATGACTACAAAACATTTGAAATTAATAAATAGTACATTAATTGTTAAATAAACATAAATATGAACTATATGGCTGTTTCGTAATTGCACCATTGCCCAGTCTTCTATGGGTCGGTTGCTGTACTTGCTGACACAGTACATTCGTTGGTCAATAAACCTGATTCATTAACCGGATCTACAATCTTATTATTTAGGCAACTAATTCAGCAGTAGAGTTCAGAATTTGAAACCAAACTCTACAATTGATACAAACCAGACCCCTCTAAGCCGCTGAAACACTCAATTTAACGTCGTGCTGTGCTAAAGCGGGTGCCTTAGCCTAGTGGTTAAAGCAGCGGTCTCTGAATCCGATAGGATATGAGGCTGTGGGTTCGACTCCCCGTAGCTGCAGAAGGCTTGGGAAACCAGCAGCTTATTATCCCATGTTTCGTGCACCCGAAGACTGAATGTTTGAAAGGAGCCGTCTTTGCTCAGAAGATTCAGGAATGAATGGCCGAGGCCCTGCGCCGAAGAAATCCACAGTTATTGTGATTTGAGTGATACTTTAACACACATTTTGTTATTCATTGCCAATTCCCTAATAAAAAAACAACTTCTTTAAATACAAAGAGTACTCTCCTTCTCTTGTTTATAAATATGCATTTTATATTATTATTATTATTCTAATAAAACATTATTCATTCTGAATTCAGGTTGGGCCCTAAGGTGTTATTATTGTCGTCAGTAGGAGTGTTGGGGAAATCCTGATTAACAAACTATATGGCTGACTCAGATATGGAAAACAGCCGTCCTCTAAACTACCAGGCCTCGATAGACTAAAGGGCTAATATTAAAGTCATGTGCATTATTCTAGTAGGTAGAATAGTCTACCCCTGATTATATAAAATAATAAACAAAATACTGTTTAAATATACTTTAAAAGAGTCCCTTTTAAGATAATAATTGTGTTTAAAGTGAGATATTAGTGATGTGAACCATAAGAAAAATCAATAACAAGCAACGGGTTGGTCAATCAACCAAATTGGATAGTTGTTGTGGCCTATAGAACTATTTATAACAGAGAGTTTAAAAAACACAAAAAGGCCCTGCAGAGAAAGGTTCCACAAAAAAAACTGTTTTTTGGTGGCCAGTGGATAGAAGCTTTGCCTCATAATCTCGAGGTCGTTGGTTCGAATCCACCCGAAGAAAGAATTCTTGCAAATTTCTGATCCGCTGCCTCCACTCCCCAGGTGCTGTGAAATGGAGTCGTGGCTCCCTATGTTCCTTTCGTCTCACTTCATCCTCCAAATATCTGTGATCTCATGTTTGGTAAAATATGAATAAACATTCTTTATAGTCCCTAAATGAACAGTATGTAATTTTCCTTACTGTTTGAAGTCAGAATTTATATCAAATTGACTTTAAAAAGTAAAATAAAATATTTATAAACCTTAGAAGCTGTTGAGGTCTTAGCCGAAACTACAGTTAAAAAAACGTTAGGTCTTTCAAATAGAGCAAATAGAAGAAGATGAATCCCAGGATGATAGAGCCCATGTAATGAATCTCAATGGAAGAATCTCATCTCAAGTAAAGGAGAACAGGACGGGACACAAAGTCATTATAGAAGGAGCCATATACATTCAGTGATCTTAGCTAATAAATATTATTCTAACTGTGTTATTGATTGGTCTGCTGAACAATGGAAGTTATAGTCGACGGATGAATCCTTTGCAGAGGTGTACTGTAGAATTTAGAAGGAGCGCGGAAATTGAAAGCAAATGTACAAGTAACCGATAGAATTGTGCGCTCGCTTTATAATAAATAGACCTTTAAACTAAATGAGATTTGTCCGTGGACTATACGGTAATACTATTTGTACAATAGATTGCTTTAGTATGAGAATAATTATAATAATATTATGTAAGATTTTCTTTGCCAAAATAAATTCATAATAGTAACCATAATTTAGGTTATTTCTGGATTCTTTAGCAAGAGTTCACAAGTTCTGTTCAACCGATGTCTATAGTAGACAATTAACTGTGTAATATACAGTCTACAACAATTAAAAGACCGCAGAGCGCGGTGGTATACATGTGCTTCCGCAATTGCGTATTTATCTTTTCCTGGACATGATACAAAGTAAAACAGTAGAATGATATTTTTCTGACATCAAACAAACAATTGAGCATTGAACCATATAATGCTTTTACAATTTAGCCACAGAACGAGCGATTTTACAAACCTTATACGATACCGCGCACTGCAGTCTACTTTTTGTTATAGACTATATTTACCCTATATTAAAAATATATATGACTTAATTGTGAAGCGTGGGCACTTAACACCGTCATGTATTAGATATATCTCTTTTAGTAAACAATTAGTATACCTGAGGGACCATAAAACGTGAGTATTACTGCTATTTTGGGAAAGTATTATCATTTTTTAGTATTAAAATCATTAAATTTAAAAATATTTTTCCCAAAATCCCGGAGGCGGATTTGTTAAACTCACTTCTTGTAGTGGGCTGTTCACCGTTTCAAAGATAACGTTCTAGTATTTTTGAATAAGGTAAACTATTAACCCCATTTCGGGAATGAGCCCTTCTGAGAACAAATATCGTTCATGCGGGAATTCTGCAAAACACTGTTCACTAGAGTTGGGCGTTTGTGCTCGTTTTCAAAAACGAACTTTTTCGAGCTTTATTGGATAACTAACGTTCTAATCGAAGTATCCGGCTAATTTTCATATATTATACGTGTTGATACATGTTCTCTATTGTCCGAAAGTTTCAGCCTAATCTGAGCTCTGTAAGAACAGATATCCACTAAAGCTCGAAAAAGCTCGTTTTTGAAAACGAGCCCAAACGCCCAACTCTATTGTTCACCAACCTTCCGGATTCTTTCCTAGCTTTCAATATTCCATTAATGGGAACGGTTTTCATTACAGTATCTATGGAATGGGAAGCCCAGCCCGGCCCGGAAATTTTTCGCCCTGATTTAATAGAGTTCTCAATTATGTAAGAGAGTTATCTAATGTAATGTAATTGGGCCATAACAGTTCTGATCCCTCTTTTATATTATTTATCCTCTGTTATATTATTTATTTACATAATCATTTTAAACATAACTTATACTTAGATTAAAACTGTTTTTTGTTTATAGTTCATTACCAGACATTGCTTACTCACTTCAATATTCAAGCGACATAAATTCTTAACCTCTAATTAAGGATGTCTTGTTTTCATAAACAAATCTACTAAATAACTATTGTTTTTCTCAAAAACTTAACAAATTATAACTTTAAAAAAACCTTTATAAACAAGGAATAAACAAAAAACAATATTATTTCTTTCACTGTATCGGACTTGCTCACTTAAAAAAACGAACCGCAGCTTAAAATTCAAGATTATGCTCGGCTCGAACGTCGTTTTTGCAGAGTTTGTTTGTTTCTAAAGCTCGGACTTGCTTGAAACGTTCTCAAACGTTTAACTCCATCTGGAAGTGGAATAACGTTTAATGAAAACATTTTATTACCTTTCTTGATTTTATCTTTTCTATGAAAACTTGATTCTTTAGAGAGACCTCACCATATTTAAACTATTTATATCACTTTTTCTTAGTTTATTCTAAACTTATAGTTTCATTCAGGATGCCATTCTTCCGTGATATTTGGGCTTTCCTTACCTCGTGTTCTCAACCCGAAAGAGACGATCTGAATGCAGCTGTTGTCGATACAAAGGGTCCTAATGAGCTAACAAAACTACATGGCTATGATATGGATACGGTAATGGAGCAACTTGCAAATCCGACGAAGATTTATGGTACTACTGCACCAAGATCAAGTTATTATGCAAAGAAAACAGAGAGGTATGCAGTATTTGAAGTTTCTGATATTGCTTGAAAAGGGATTTTGTTTCGTTTGATATTTTAATTGTCTTTCAGAACTTAGGAACTATTTTAAATTTTGGTAGAACCGTTGTTTATCATCAAAAGTAACATTGATTTAATACATATATATAATCTCTAATTATATTTTTGTGTTTCAGCTCCGAGAATCTGGAGGAGAAGACCATTTCTGAAGAATCGCAGAAGGAAGAAGCAACTCCAGCTGAAGCTGCTGAGGTAGCTGAAGTTTAAAAGCAAGTTGGTACTAAACCAGTGCAATGGTTATAATATTGTATCACTCTTTATTGTATTATTTAAGTAGTATATTTATTGTAAACTGTACATTTATTCATTTATTGATTAAGTAAATATACTTTGGTAAATAAGATTGTCGATTGATTGTTGATTTTCTAGAAGACGGCCTGACTTTTGTCGAGTTCCGGAGCACTGAGGGGTGGCTGCGATGTGGAGGCATCCTGGACCTAAAAAGAGAATAAAAATAAAAATAATATTTTTAAAAGTCTTTTTTGAACATTGACTTGTTTTGTTTCATAGAAATTCGTAGAGTCGGGCAAGCCGTGTAGTTTCAAAAAGTCTATAGTCATATTCAAAAGTAATGAGGCCGTGCATGTTGCGTATTTCGTCATTTTTAACACTGCGCCTGCTGGCATTCTACGCGCGCGGTATCAGCAGATTGCAAACTTGCTTCACACTGCCTTACTCAGACAAAATATTGCAACCCTCGTGCTTATTAACACGGCCTCATTACTTTTGAATCTGTCTATAACTATAGTTTGGGAATGGTAGATTTTAGGGCGGAATCGTGGAGAGTTGCGGTTTTTTTGGGAAATAACATCTTCCTGTAGAAAAGACAGTCTTCAAATCCATTCACTTTGCATTAATTTTTATTAAACACCGCAGCTGCATTACTAGATCTTAAAATAATACAGAACTCAAGCAGTAAAAGGTATTCAAAAATCGGTATTCATACATAGTCATCCCTGGTCAAGGAGGCCCCGTCAAGCCCGAATTTTTCTCAGAAATTTGCTCCGAAGTTCGACTCTGACAAGGGTCTAGTCCTAACTGAGTACCTTGCATAGCGCGTGATATTGGTCGAACTCGTTGTTTTAATGAAGTTTCTAACTAATTACGTTAATTTTTATAATTTGTTTTTTGTTTGTTCGGTGTCGTATAATTACCCTAGACGAATGATTAACTAACCTTAGTAGCACTATATGGTACAATTGGTTTAGCAATAGGTGTATGCTCGTGTTCCTCGAGGTCGCGGCCCTCTAGACGTTGATATTGTTTCTTTTGTTGGAACTGAAATTAGAAGAATATTACTAATTATTAGTCTTTGAAAAGAGGAAATATATATTAGTTTATTTGTACTGAAGTTAATTTAAAAGCTTCTTATCATCATCTATATATATATATATATATATTATTGAATAAAAACATTCGCATGGTTTGAATTGAACCTCTTGCTTTAGTTTATCTGAAGAGCACATGGAAATAAAAATCAATATCATTGGAGAAGCCACACTATGTGCCACTGTAGCGCCACAGCCACCTTTGAGCCTGCACATGCGCCACACAAAACGCCCTCTTATAGCCATAATACCGCCTAGCCTGATATTAGCCCCTTTTGTAGCCAAGTTATGGTCGCAAATGAGCTTGGTTATGACCATGCGCCATACAGTTAGCCTACCTCTCCGACAGATCAACCGACACGTTAGCGCCATGAGCCACTCGAGAACCTGCCTATGCGCCAGTCTGTGACCTATGGCGCTACCTACGACCATAACATGGAGCAAATTGTTGCTAGTTACTTATTCATCCAAGATAGTAGCTTTTCCTTCTGCTTGAACTGTTTCTGCAGGTACAGCTAGCTTTAGTTCACCCTCATTCGGATGATTCTTCAAAACCGCCTTTATTGCCTCCTAAAAGGAAATTTTGTTAAATTTATTAGGCCGGTACTGAAATATTAAACTATTAAACCTATACAATAAATGAAGTGAATACCGATATAACTAGTATTACTTATGAATAACATAGTTATTGTCAACAAATAACCAACAACGGTCGATGGACTATTTTGCCCCTCATAAACAATATAGCAGATTAACTAAAACTACAGTTTGTATGATATGAGTCTTGTTGCAGATTCATTTGTTTTCATCTAGTTATCCATTCTCTCTCAGGCTTCTTGTTTAGTTTTGTGAATTTACATAACTATCAGTGAAGAGCGTCACAGGACGGTCTAGTTACGTTCATTTGGTTAGATTTATATTTAAATTGTTCGTACCTTCTCAGATTTCGCAAGATATGAAGGGAAACTTTTATGGGCTGTGGGATCTTTCCGGACAGATTTCATCCGAAATGGTGCATGTCGGTCCTAGCCTAACTCTTTTGTGGTTATATCATCAAACCATGTTATTATTGTTGTTGCGGAAAGAGAAGACATATAATTCTCTTCCGTACCTTATTAAGCCCCCGGTGGTTCAGGTAGTAGAATATACTCGCCTTGTGAGGCTAACATATAGAAAACTGCCCAAAATGTAACGTAAGTAAGAGGTAAAGTTTGGATATTCTGTAGTGTAGTTTAGTGTAAGCTTGTTGTGCCCGCCCCCGGGCACTATATAACTGTGCTGTTACCTAGCGATAACAGTTCCCTCTCTCTTAACATGTAGTTACATAAAGATCCTAAACTCCGCTCTTGTTCCTTAATGCCTCGCTATTCCACCGATTCTATGTTCTGCTAATAAGAATATATACGGTAACATCCTGTATATAACGATTCATAAAATAAAAACATTATTATTAGATACCCATACAAGATCAAAACACGCACACAAAACACCGATATGGGGAAACACGAATAGAGAAGGAAGAATGGCAGAAATGAAGATAAAAAATATTGAGATGATACATTATTGGCATAATGAGATTGGAGATTATCTAGATATGGAGATAAAGGCAATATGAATAAACAGTAGGAATGAATATAAATTTCAAATGAATGAATGTAGTAGTAGACTATACTTTATTCCGCTGCTTCCTTCAAAGTATTCAATTCTTCGAGAAGGGTACGTTCTCTGTATGTACATCTGAAAAAACTTTCGATAACATGGACTATATAAGTTTTGGGAAGATCGAGCAATAGAAAGTTAAACATTATATCAAAGGGTTAGGTGTCTTTCTGTTTGTTAGTTTAGTTCTAAACGCTTCATAATAATAGCTACTATCATTTCGATGTTTTTTCAACACTTTTATAAAGCAAAATAAGGATTTGCAAAATAAGGGGCTTACTCTAAAACAAGATTCCTACTCCATGGAACACTTTTCACAAGTTAATTCGTAATGGATTAATTTAACAAAACGTGATGTTTAGTTTGAAACATCATATTTTTATGCTGAATTTAATTCCGGTAAAATAATTTCAAATTTCCCCGAAAAAGAAGACTGCTACGGCGATAGGGGCTACCAACGGTTAGTAACGACTAGTGTTTTCTAGCCGTAGCGGGTTTATTAAAGAAAATTCGCAAATATTCTTTGTAATATTTGCGAATTTAATATAAAAAATATTTTTTTTAAATTTAAAAGGTTCATTTTTTATAGAACCAGTGTAGAAAACCAAACTGAATTAATTAATCCCGTGCCGCGCCTTCCACAATAATACGTTCAATCGCGGATAAGTAAACAAGAAAATAGAGAGCGTGTATGGATTTATGAAATTCCAAGTCATCGAAACTTATAAGTTTAACCTATTATCTTACCTTAATTTGCTGTATCCATTTGCTGGAGATTCTTCGGTAGCTTGATGAAATCCGTCATCATCAACAACCAAACCAATAAGGTTCTCTTTGCGCTAAATTAAAAGAATGGTATCAAATTGTTTTCAGTAACAAACCTGGTCAGTTAGCGATGAGATAAGAACCGTTCCTCTAATTATCTCAAAAATATCTGCTTCAAATATATGTGCGGGCCAGTTCTGAAAAACAAACACTCATTTGATATTTGCCGCAGTAGGGAACAAAAGTGGTTCCGTTGATGTTCGTACCTTCGTTAGTGTCTCGAACTCTTCGTCGAGCGGGATGGCCGAGAAACAAAATTGCTGGGGGTCATCGGAAGAAAGAACAACCATTAGTCCCTGCAAAAATTGATTGTTGAACAAGCTAACATTAAGTAACTTCTATGCGTTACTCCACGTTAGTTCAGTCAACAAAGAATATACGAAAAAACCACGTTGCACATCAAAAACCATGCTTTCTGATTTCTTGGGTTGATTTTTTCAGAAACAACTTACTTCTTCGTGATAAGTTAGGAATGGGCTCTCAGCTTGTGGAATACCAAAATGTTGTTCGAATTTAATGACATTGATATCGGTATTTCACAAATATAATAGAGAAAATGGGTTACTGGACACTGAAAATACAAACAAAATATACAATAATATATAACTATTTTAGAATAGAACTATGAGAACAACCTAAAGCTTACAGCCTTATTAGCTGGCTATTTCATGGAGCGAACAAGCGGAATTTGCTTCAGCGAATGAAAAGTAAAAGAAGGTTTTCTCTTTGAGAAAAAGTTTTGTCGGAAACTTCTATTCACATTTTTGTAGCGTTTTGTCGGTAAAGGGTATAGTCACTTTTCAATCCTGTTAAAGTGTAAAATGTGTATAGAAGTTTCTAAAATTGAACTATAAACTTTTTAGAGTCCTCTTAAAAAGTATATAGAAGGTTGCGCACCTAACTTAACCACTCACCTGGGTTAATTGTGTTCCGTGTGCTATTCCATTAGCAAGAAGGAAAGTAGCATGTAAATGAGATATGGAACCTAATTCACCGGCGTGGGGGCGGAAGGAATAAGTATTCAAGCCCAAATATCTGAAATAATGTGCATATTATCTTTTTATTAAAAAAGTTCGTTTTATCATTAAATATCATTTTGGAAGCCTTCAAAATAGAGGGTAAGGGTATTTTAAGCTAGCCTACAATTTGATCCTAAAAATAAACAAAATCAAAAATCTTACTTACCGTCTTAACTCTTTTTCTTATTTAATTTCGCTATTTTCTTATAGATTTCAAACAAATATAGCTTTACCGGCGGCTGTCCTTCTATCCATTGATGAGGCTCCGGAGACTGCTTGCAAAACTGCAAAGACTATTTATTCATTTTTCTTAACTAATCTAGTATTGCAAGTGAATTCCAATATAAGGATAAAAATTACAAACACAATTTTCAAATATATTTTGAGCTTCTCTGGAAATGTTTTTAGAAGTGATGTAAATAGTTCGGAAAGTGTTCTGTTGGTGTTTCTTTAACGGTATTTTACTCTTCTTTTCTGAAATCTATACTTCAGTTTAAGTCTTAGAATACTACAAGCATTGAGCCTAATACTAATGGGTCTGCATTGGGCCTGAATCTGTAAAATCTTACATCCATTGGTGTAAAATAGGATTCGTCTCCAACACAATCAAAGCCCTGGACCTGATCTAAGAAGGTGAAAATTTCACCATCTTCATCGCAGGAACCCTAAAATAGAAGTTCGTCGTTTAGACTATCTTAACAAATGAACATACATAAAAAAACGGCTTGAAAATGTTCTGCAACCATTGTGCCAAGTTTTCCACCTTTTTCCACAAAAAATAATGAGAAAAATTATTAATTTTAAGATAAAACTTACTAGCATTTTGGTATCTGTATAAGTACTCGCAAGTTTGAAGTGTAGATGTTATGCTGCTGGAACCATTTTGCCAGCTTGGCTACTGAGTTCTAAAAAGTTCACATATAGATGACCCTAACTCAGATTTTCTGCTGGCCAATGTTCGCCTCAGATAGCTGGTTCTAAACCCTTAAAGATATACAAAGACAAAGACAAAGAGATACAGGGGGTTTGTTCAGACCGCGAGATTTGAAGCGGGCCAAATCCCTTCTGCAGTTTTTGCAAAAAAAACTATACTTGAACTCATTTGTTACTTGTTAGATAGCCATATCAAACTATCGCCGTTAAGGCTGTTGGGTCACTTACCGGATCTCCTCCATTAATTGAGAATCGTAACTCTAAGATAACGTTGTTCTTTTTGTGTAGTGCTAACTGCTTCTAAAAAAAGCTGTGTTTCTGTGTTGAATCAGATCCTACTTTAACAATTTTAGCGAAGAACAATCCGCCCATCGCGTTGTTTGTACTCAACAATAACTTCTTTAGTCGTGGAGACTCCCAGGGAGCAGAGCTGAAATTTTTTGATCTATTTAAGCGCGCTGTCAATCTTACCAGGCGTCGAAAAATGGGAAGACGTTGACCATTTCCGGAGAACTTCTAACGTTCATGCAATTCACAGACCACATATTTGCTGTAACACCATTATCTTCAAACTCTCGGTTTAGCGTCTTTCCAACGTCAGACTAAAACTCTATATTCTAAGAAGCGTATTTGATATAACCTCGTCTACTTTTATAATACTTTCGCAATATTCTGCTTTAATTTCTGTAAAATGTTGTAAAAGTTGAGCAGGTGTGCAGATCGCACCCGAATGAACATGGGTATCAACCTGGAAAAAACTATTGATTGTTGCGATCTTGTTTTCCAATCCTGACAAGAACATTGTTTGGTCAGTTGAAACAGTTAATTTTAAGAAAATTAACTGTTTAACTGTTTTCTATTATTGGTTTCATCAGATATCCCTTCGGCATGTAGTCATTAAATGACCTTTTAACTAACGACTCACAAATATGTTAAGCTATTACCCGACCACATAAAAACGATATCACATGACTATTGTTCATGGTTATACCAAAAGCCCCATAGTTGTTTCTAACCTTTGTCAATTTGCGGGCACAGATTCCGGATTTTCTCGCTGATGCGCTCTCAGCGCTAGCGCGCAGCTGACGGAACTGATGAAATTTAGAGAGAAGTAAAGCAAGACGTTGGCTGACGAAACGGATTCTGAAAGTTATGTCTGAGAACAATTGTTTTAAAAAATATTAGTAGCAACTTAAATCAGGCAGCACTGATTAGAATGTTTATATAATTTATATATATAATATAAAGAAGCTCAACTAGAATAGAAATTACTATCACATAATAGGTTTAGACATTGCTGCACCCAACAATATGTGACAGCTCCAAAATACACCTTTCTGAGCCCGTTAGTCAATTGTGTGGATGCCGAAACACAATCTTAACCTAAGATTTTCCGGCCCCGGCCATTGATTAAATTTTTTAGCTCTAGCCCGGCCCGACCATGGCCGGCTTCAGTGTTGGGTGTAAGGGACCCACTCAAAAAATTGTTTTTCCTGATGTTTTTTTTTGAAAACACGTTTTATAGTTGTTGCAGTGACTGGATATAAATTTGAAAATGTAGAAAACTTTACAAAAAAGTTGACTTTTTCTATCTTACTAAAAAAATGGTACATTTTATGAATGTAGGCACGGCCATGGACCATTTTGCGTGCTCGGACTTACAATTCTTGTTTCTTGACCACTTGGCAGATGAATTCCAGATCTTCTAAAAATTTGTCTCTATCAACGTCACCACTAGTTACGATCTGTCCAGCCACTTTCAGTATAACCTGAAATAAGTAAACTGTATTAAACAAAGGGGCGATTAATTGAAGGTAGAGCTCATCTACTCAGCATTAAGTAGATGAGCTCTAACTTGTTGATTCTTACTCCCACAGAAACGTGGGAAAACTCACATTTCCTTTGTTGTATTTGACTGATACAAAGTCAGAATTTGAACGATTTCTTTTGTAACACCCATTGTTGGATTGAGATGAACTTGAAGTTGAAGTTTCGTCTGAAATATTTACAATTGTCACGCTAGGAATTTTTACACAAAGTCACGCATAGTTGGTAGGACAGCCGAACTGCTGATTGATGAATAATACTACTCCACCATGCTTACCCTTATCATCTAGAATCCTGTAGTAATTTTTCTTCAAATTGGAATATCCTAGAAGATCCTGATATTTTCTTCTCAACTTCAGACATTGCAAAACTTCCGTTGTATCCGGGTATTTTAAAGTCTGCAATGTATAATTGAGTCTATCACTTGACTGAGAATTATTACCAATTCAGCGGCTTCCACTTTTTCTATATGTTCCAATTCTTTGCTGAAAATGCGCACAACGTGATTGGAATTCATGTCTAAGAAGGGAAATGCTTCTTCACAACTTACATTCTTCTATCAAGTTCATTCTCGTAAATCTGTGGTCGCGGAGCTGTCTCTAGTCTGGGTCTGGGAGTGGTGGTGGTGGTGTGGTCTGTGGCTTAAACCAATATTTAAAAATGTATTTGGTTTGGGAAAACAACAAGCCCAACGTGTTATACTACTCTCGAACTTCGAAATAAAGAGAGAAAGATGATAAGTCTCATATTAATTAGAGTATACAGCACGAAATGGAAGAAGAAAAGCTTGTTGACATTGACTGTATATCAATTTCCGCCGCCCACATAAAACGTACCTGCTTCAATTGACTTAAGCAGATCTTTGCCAATGCTAAATTCATTACTGACATCGTAGAATGCAGACTAAAAGTAATGGAATTGACACATATACAGTTAATACTTCTTCAGTAAAGAAAATTTTAATTGATACTGGAGACTATACATATGACTTATAACTGCTTTCGCTCGCTTTCGCTTTCATATAGCTTTCGGCTGCCCTTTGAAATGTTTAAGAGATTGATTACTTCATTTAAACTTCCACACTCGGCAAGAAGACGAATGGCTTTAGATATGATTCAGCAGGAGAGAAGTCAACTAAATAATTAAATAAAATATGTAATCGCCGCAAAGTATGCGTATCGCTTTAGAGAGAAGTGCTGTAGATGTATTAGAAAGCCGCCAAAAACGCTGTCCAATAAACTTATTTATCCATTTCCCAGCCAATCGATTCCATGTGATCAGGCTGTTACGGAATGATTTTGTGGATGTGGAAGGTGTCCAAACTATTATCCCTTTCAAAATAACTGTAGTCATATCTTCACTTTGGCAGCTCCATTGGATCAATTCAAATTTGAATAATGCTTACCAAATCGCGGCGACAAAATAGCAATCTTTCCTCCGGAGCGACGCTGGCTGAGAATGTTTTTAAAATTACTTTTAATAAGCTCAGGATCCGTCTTTTTCACCAATAAGGTACGAAGTCACACTCGACAGAGTGTGAACATTACTTTAATAAACCTAAATGTCTTCTTACCTCGAATTTCCATTTCATTAAGAACACATTGGACTTATTGTTGAGTTTGAAAATATCGAAAGCAGCCTGAAAAGTGTATATTACTCATAAGAAAGTTTAAGATGCGTATTCGGAAACATTATTCACAGTTCAAACTTAAAAACTCACTTTGTTCATTTCGTCTATGATTAGAGATAAGTTATTCGATGCGTGTGTACTAGACTGCGAGTGGCTACTCACAGAATAGACATATTAGGAGTAAATATAGATCTAGACCATATACTTAATGGAATAGAGGAATAAGAACAACAAAGCCGCACAATGTAGGATTTATTGCAACGGAATGAGGTTTTTAAGCAATAATTAGGCTTATATCAACACAAAAACATGTTAACTCGTTAGGCGAGATTAACAAGAATACAAGAAATGCATGCAACAAAAGCTCGAAGAGTGCAGAATTCTGCACAGCGTGGGTGTAAAGCCACCGAAGATATTATCTATTAAAGCCTAGAGAATATCTTCGGAGGCTTTACACAAACGAGGCTTTACAGGATTTCCCATCATTCATGTTTTAATGGAATATTTGAATGTGTGGGATATAATAACATTGTTTTACAAAGATTTTCAGAACAGGGCAATTAGAAAACATTTAATCCAAACTCAGCTGATTCGGAAGTTGCAAGTTCTGAAAACAAGTTCGAATTCGAACTTAGTTCGTGATTCGGTTCCGCAATTAGTCCAGCTTACGGGCAAGATATCAACTTGATTGTTTTTTATTGATTATGTTAAAACAAGGTAATCCATATATTGCGAGTTCATTGTTTATTTTAACAAAAGTTGCAAAATGAGCCGGGTGAGATTCGTTGGTGGTTGTGCGTTGTTCGTCCTATACAGTAACCCGTTGAAGTTCTTTGTTTACGATGTTGTGATCAGACCGAGATGTTTAAATTTAGTACGATTTGGTATGCATAAAAATTTAGTCCGATACTATATTTAGTACTTCGGTACTAAATTTAGTACCGACTTGAAGGTGGTGCTAAATTTAGGAATTTTGGGTATTTTGATCAGTTTTATTCTGATTTTCTCACTATTTTGTATTATTTTCTCCTGATTGTACTCACTCACTAGTAAGTAAATAATTAACAACTCGAATAATATCGCAAACAACAACTTGTCATATTGCACTGTTTTGAAAGTTGCCTGCTCAAAATTATTTATTAGTCCCGTACATCGACTTTTCCAATGCTTTCATAGCCTTAAATTAATTATCTTGCTTAGTGCTTAGTTATTACATCATTTCTG
>JAQGAV010002530.1:0-15314 GCA_034691345.1 Phasmarhabditis papillosa
GAACACTCAGCCTGCGTTCTCGCAGTAAGCTATCGCTTGAGTCTGGCGCCTTAGACCACTCGGCCATCCGTGCGCTGACACCACCCGCTAGTGTATCGACTATGTAGTAACATAGCTGCAATTCAGGTGACGTTACCGTTTTCAATAATTATGTGTCCAATGATATTTGCCTATTTGTTTTCGTATTATGTTGGTCACACTCCCGGTAAAGGCTATAATTTATTATTTATTTTTCCTTTCAAGTTTTGAAACGTTTTCAGCACTATGTTTTGAAAATACAGTATAATTTGTGTATAATTCACTTAAAAACTGAGTCGGAAGATAATTATTTTAAAGAAATTAAAAGGTTTCTAACAATAAATACTATTTTAGCTGTAATTCGAAGTTGTGTTCTCGTGGTAGCTCACCACGGCTTGTTTGGATGCATCCTTCTTGTCGTGGTTACTGATTCGTATAGAACAAAGATATTTGGGCATCCCCGAATACCAAAAGTTATCATATTCACCGCTGAGAGAACTGATAGAAATAAAAGTTTTAATTAGATATATCATCTGCTTTAACTGTCTTAGTTGCCAGGTTTATCAAATTACGCGCGAAATAAGTTTGAAAACTGGAATATCGATCATTTCTGGAAATGTTGCGTTTATTCCGAAAGCCAACATTCCGTTGTGAAGCTCCGAAAACTTAAAAATTTGGTTCTTTTGCATTATCTTTGTAAACAACTGAACTCTATAACTCAATTAACTATTTGAACTCTAGGAAGAGTTCAGTTGTAGATGCATCATGGGAGTTCAAGCTGACAGAACCATCCAGTTTTTCAACCCTGTATTTAATAATAATGTTTATTAAACAAGACTAGTACAATAAAATATCACAGGCGGGAAGCAAGATTTTTGTAAAAATTATTATTAAGTCCTTTATTGCAGATATTAAAGCTATTTGTTATTAAAGCTGAAGGTAGATCCTTTATAAGACTAGCAAACAATCATAAAAGACACTCTGACTCAACGTACCTCATAAAGAAAAAGTTTAGAAGAAGCCAGGCGCTTGCCAAACACGCGCACATTAATGGACAAGCAAAGAAGATCCACGAAATGTAGTTCAAACTTCCATCTGACTCGGGGAACAGACTAAATGATAAATATGGATCTACATTTGAAATGCTAGAAATATAAGGTATTATAGATTGATTGTACAATCCAATCCCAAGTTTATGTCCAACAGTTTATAAAATTGTTTCTAAGATATCGGATTCTGGGATTAGACATCAAAAGTTAATCAAAACTCTCAAAAACCTGCACTACTATAGTCCATAAGAAAAAGAAGACTGCAGTATTAGCAGCAAAACAGATTGACAGGACTAGACCTGTGGCCATACAATTGAAACCGGCTCGAGTGGTACATCTAGAATAATAAATATAGTTTAATATAGTTTTAAAATTAGAGACCAGAAAGCGGAACTGCCAACATGGAACTATTTTGATTGTGATTGTAAATGTTCAGTGCAAAACGGTTTCGATTTGACAGCTTTGTTTTCTGGGATCCTCCATGTAACTGGATGGCTTTGGTAAGGCTAATTTCCAAAAATCTAGACTTTATATTCATTTACTAACTTTCATACAACGACGCAAACGACGTATTTTGGGATGGATGTATTCTTTCTTATTGGTACCGAACATTTATAGTCAGCGGCAAAATCTCAGGTTTTTGGAAACGGTAAACACGCCTATTTGGACCAGAACAATCGCTGAATTGCGTATATTCGAACAAAGAAACTTGGATTTTATCTTTCGTATTTTAATAAAAATAATGTGATTTGTTATAAATACCCAAGGAAAAACGTGTTTAAAGATATTGCAATACTTTTCGATTTTGATGATTATCACTCGTACAGCCTAGTCTCACATAAGATTCATCCGTAGACGATATGCTTATTCCCGCTATTAACTATATTTTTAATCTTTTAATTTAATATTCCTGTTTATTCAACCATATAAGAACATAAATGTCTTACACCTCTTCAGCCACACCGCCTCTCTCGCCCTTGTACAATTCCCATCACAAATACGCTGCACCTTAGGAGGTTGTTCAGAGTAAAGAGGAAATTTTAGTGGATTTGATATCGGAATTTTAATTTATCCCGTTTCTGGATAAAAAAATTTAAAAAAAACTTTAATTGAATGAAGCTCTACAGTTTTCGAACTGTAGGGTGAGGGGAGATGGTTCCCGGCTGGAGTGCTTCGTTTCTTTTATTTTGGAAATTTTTTTGTAGTCTTGAAGTTTTGTACTGTTTTGCATGATTATTGACAATTTTATTAAAAGATTTATTTGTTTATTTCGTAGATTTATAAAATAATACTTGTTGAGAAAATTACCGTACCCATTTTCTGGATGAGACTCGAATGAGGTAACCAGCTGACTTATAACACTTTGACCGATTGGAACCATCATCGCGGTAGTGGCGGTGTTGGAGATGAACATGCTAAATCAGTCGAACATGCTGAATAGTTTTATTCCGTAGTAAAACTAGTACAATTTCACCTTTGGAATTATAACTACAAAACTATTTTCATATCTTTATTACCAGCATCTACTATGTAGAACATAATTTCGAACAAACATAAAATTCAGGAAAAAATCTTAAAGACAAATATAATATAGTTAGCAATACTTAAATAACGCCATGTTCTCTGGATGATCAGATGCGACAAATTCTACGACTAGATACGTGCAACAACTGAGTCGTAAAAATTTGTATCCGCTGGTATCGAATGGTATATAATCGTATTTTTCGAATATATTCGTACCCAGGCTTATTTGCTCGTATCTGGTCAACCAGAGTTATCCAAATAGCTGGTTGAATTAGGTAAGAAAAGGTCTAATTGTGAGGTCCATCCTCAGATTATAGTCTGTATCAAGAGCTTCATTTCCAGCGCGGTGCTATGTACGGAACCTTTTGCGAGGTGCAGTGTAATTAAAAAAGAATGTACTTTTGGAACGCACCACGTCGACCGATTTTACATTCATTATTTAAAAACTACTCCCCACTCATGATACCGCGCTGGAAACCTAGGTCTTGAGATAGACTATATATATTATTTATGCATATTCGAAATCGCAAATGTTTACCCAATATTTTACAACCGTAGTTGGCATTTAACGGGACTAGAGCTGCAGATGAGAGGAGTTGTTAAAGAAGGAATACTGACTGAATTAACTACCAAAGCCGGACTACTAATCTTCCGGCAAGCTCCAGTGGCATATTTTCAAATTCAACTTCTACCGCCAAGCTACTATTAGAGCGCGAAAAGTTACTGTTGGAAAACATTACCATTTTAGTAACTTTTCAATCAGCTAAAACAAGCTAGAAAAGTTATTGTGAACTACAGTTTTTTCGAGTGTTTTACCTAAATTTGAAAAGTGATTGGTTCTACTAAACTAAGTCAATTCAGCCAGTCTTAAAATTGAAATAAAATGAGAGATGTAAGAACGTAACACCGGTAATAGTTAAATAAGAATTCGCAGAGATATTGAGCATAATAAGTTAAAGACAAAAAGTTATTAAATAAGAACTGAAGCTGGTAACTGATTAGGTGTGTATGTGTATAATAAACATTTCACAACCAAAACAAAATCTCGGAGCCTTAAACTATTTCTTGCTGAAATCAGAAAATGCAAGATCCGGAACGGGTAAGGCTGGCTGAAGAATCCCCGCAAATTTTGACCGCGTGCCGGACCTAGCCAACTCTTGAGTTTACTATCAGAATATTGGGAATTTAGGAGTATTCAGATAAATACTAATCTAATAAAAAGTTTTAGGAAAGATATTGTAGTTCGGGGACTCTAAAATCTATAATCTATGGTCGACGTATGAATCGTTTGCAGGGGTATACTGTAGAATTTAAAAGAAGCGCGGAAATCCAAAGAACATATACACGTATCCGATATAATTGTGCGCTCTAGACATTTAAATAGACCTTTAGCTGCAAGCTATTTTTCCGTCGACTATAGCAGTCTAGACTACAGTAGCATTAGGTATGACGGCCCATTGTGGGAAGCTTGCTAACGGCAAGAACATGTAGGCTATAGTGTTCATATAGGCAACTGTCAAAATAAGGGTTACAAAGGACACGCAGAAACCAACGGCTACCTGAAAAAATACACAGTTTATTGATGAACTACAATTAGACTTCGTTGTCAGGACCCTGTAGCCGTAGTATAGAAACGCCCGGTAGGGTGCCCGGGTAGTTTTTGGCTGCACTCGGGCGTTTCTATACTACGGCTACTGTTTTCTAGGAAATAACGCCTTTTTGACAGGACTATTCAGCGCTATCCAAATACCCGGGGCTCACCGTTTTCGATATAACCATTTCCATTAAAGAGTCAGTTTCAAGAACTAGCTAGGTTTTCAGAGCGGTATGACGAGCGGTTCGCCGGGATATATAAAATGAATGCACTTTTGGAGAAGGCTCATCAGGTCGACCGATTTTACATTCATTTTTTATAACACTGCGCCCCCCTTGTGATACCGCGCCGGAAACCTAGGTCTTGAGATGGACTATATAACTGACCATATTAGATACTTTGACCATTCCACTACCGAATACAATTGCATTTGGTGGTGTGCCAACTGGAAGAATAAAAGCAAATGAACAAGCTAGAGTTACCGGCAACATCAGAGTAAAGGGATGGTTACCCGTCTGCTGGGCCTGAAATAAAGCAAATTTATTGACGATAAAAGATTATACGTTGTATTTTAAGTTATTCTTTTGAAGTATTATCAGCGGGGCTCAATGTTCGCCCGATTCATGCGCCTGCTGGCTTTCTACGCGCGTGGTATCTGCAGATTGCAAACTTGCTTTCGCTCTGCCTTACTCAGACAAAATATTACAACACTCCTGCTTATTAACACGGCCGTATTTCTTTTGAATCCGACTATCTAAAAGTTAATGAAAATGTGATAATAAGTTCAAATGCAAGTTAATATTTAATTTAAATGTTTTAGGTTCTAAACCTACCAAAGTTGCAACAATAGGTACGAATATGCTTGCTGTTACAGTATTACTGCATATGTTAGTAATACCCATAGCTATAGCCATAGTAAGTAATTGTAGTACCCAAAGGGGCAAGTGACCAAGTTCAGCTAGCGAATGCCCGATTAGGACTGAGAGACCGGATTCTTTAACTCCTGGAATTGAACAGTTAGATATCATTAGAGTTTAAGTGTTTATGGTTTATCAATAAGAATAATACAGCTTTGTAAACTGATTTTATTCTTGAATGCACAGTGTATACTGAATTGAAGAAACTATGTTACCACTACATTTGCTGCGAAACATTTCCCAAACTAGGATCTGCCGCTGTGTTCGCTTGTGGAGAGCCGGTGCCGAGAGCGGAACTGATCCTACCGGTGCCCGAGCGGAACATCTTTACTCCTGAGATACTTACCAGCGGCCAAGGCGAATCCTCCTCCGAGAAGTAGCACTACACTCCAGGGGAATGTCTTTTGCATAGTAGGCCAGTCCATCAGACAGGATCGCTAAAAAACATAGTATTATAAAGTTGTTAAGTGTTAGGACTCCCAATTCTGTTACAACTTGCGCGTCAACACCTGATTGGAACCATTTTGTCCAGGAAACTAGGTTGTTTCCGTTCATTTTTAGAATTTAACTCATTTAATATTCCAACTATAAGTTTTAGTTTACAAATAATAATTGTTCTCTTCAACTTAGTGACTCATTCTTTTATATAGTCTGTTTCAAAACCTAGACTACATTGCGCCGCCCTCGTGCGAGGCGCGGTAGTGTAAAATTTTCCTTCAAAAGATCTCTCGCCTGAACAGAGCGAAGGAATTTTTCAGCGAATTTGAAGGCAAATTATAGTCGATGGATGAATCGTTTGCAGAGGTGTACTGTAGAAATTTAGAAGGAGCGCGGAAATCGAAAGAAAATGTACAAGCAACCGATATAATTGTGCGCTCGCCTTATAATAAATAGACCTTTAACCTACATGAGATTTGTCAGTAGACTATATGCAACATCGCGCATCGTATGAAGCCGGCTCGATGTGGTCTTGGTTTTGAAACCCAATATATTGTTGGAGAATTTTAAAAGGTTTTGACTGAATTCCATCTTGTGGCCCCCGGCAGTAAAAAAACTTCATCATATGGGTTGTTACCTTCTTCAAATCTTCGGATTTAATATACTGCCATAAGTTTGGTCGTTCAGCAGGTAGGATGAATAGTAAAAAGGATACAACCATGGCTGATGTGGCATCCGTGTAGTAGCCTTTAGGAAACAGCGAGCCGAAACCTGTAAGATGATAGTTGTAGTCAAGGGTGAGAATTTGTGACAGGAAGAAATGTTTTGACCACGGCCTACCTGGGCCGGCCTGTTCTTTCCCCTGGGTACAGTTATATTTTTAGGAAGAATAGCTTGCGATTTGTGAGCTGCGACTGATGCGGTGGAGCGCATTTCATGTGGCTTAGTTCTTTTTTGGGGGTCGTTCACTCCTTAGTGAATTTATGCTATAATCCTTGTAGCCCGACTGTATTCCCCTCTGCCATTCGACTGTAAGAAAGTCATTACACTCTCATTAAATATAGTCTATCTAAGACCTAGGTTTCCAGCGCGGTAGCACGAGCGGGCGCAGTGTTATAAAAATGAATGTACTTTTGGAGTAAACGGACCGAAGAGAACGGAGAAAAGCGCTGGAAACCTAGGTCTTCAAATAGACTACAGTACAACGGTATTGAAAACATGTAGTAATTCAATATTGAACCTCATATTTCCATAAACTTTATGACTACCATTTATATATTTTATAATTACTCCAATTCGTTGATTTCCTTTAAAAGATTATGTTTCTTACAACTAACCCTGAATAACTCCTGGATTTCTGAAGATCCACAAGAAGAGCAGCAAACAGAAACATCCCATTACAGATTTCTCAGCAAAACTGAAATTGTTTTTAATTTATTTACGTATAAAATTATTTACAAGCAGTTTTGGCTTGCAAATTATTTTCTACACTCCATTATTCGTACTGAATCCGACTATAACAATTCCGTATTTTATAAGTAAGAAGCGATTATGGTAAATTTGTTGATTTCAAAAGTTACAAAGCAAAATATTAGGTGAATACTGGTGTTCAAGCTAACCTCGTTCTCGGAAGTTTCTCGTATCTCTGTTTGAGCATTTCCGTGATATGATCATCCTTAGCGGGCGCGTCCCTGGAAAGGTATATTTGAGGATTCGGTTCATACAAAATTCCAGAACAGTAGATGTTTCACAAACTTAGAAACAATATATCTAATTAATCCTAAACTGGCCGCCTGGATATCTCAACTTTGCTCACAAGGGAATGGCCAGTAAACAAAGTGTCCTTTCAAAAATCGGTTGACGTAGGTCAATAGATATTCGCCAAAAAAGGTTTTGTTATTTTTTCTAGCTGCTGCGGAAGTAGCAGTACCAAGAAAACTGGACTTGAACTTTTGTACTTTTTGTCAGTGGACTTCCAGTTTTTCAACTCAGCTAAAGCTGCAGGTAGATTCCTTATAACACTACCATGTTTCGTGCCCCCGAATACTGAATGTTAGAAAGGAGCCATCTCTGCTCAGAAGATTCCGGAATGAATAGCCGAAACCCTGCGCCGAAGAAATCTACAGTTATTATGTGCTATGTGCGATTACAGGAAATAAATTACATTTTTATAAGGCTAGCAAACAATAATTAAAGACACTTTGACTTAACCGTACCTCATAAAGAAAAAGTTCAGGAGTAGCCAGGCACTTGCCAAACACGCGCACATTAGTGGACAAGCAAAGAAGATCCACGAAATGTAGTTCAAACTTCCATCTGATTCGGGGAACAGACTAAATTATAAATAGAGTTCTACAGTTGAAATGCTATAAATATAAGGTATTATCGATTGCTTGTATAGTCCATAACAAAAAAGAGGTCTCTCTGCCGTCCTTTGTTTGTTATAGACTATACAATCCAATCCCAATTTTATGTCCAACAACTGCTTATAAACTTATTTCTAAGATACGGCCGTGTTACTAAGCAGGAGTGTTGCAATATTTTATCTTAGTAAGGCAGAGCGAAATCAAGTTTGCAATCTGCTGATACCGCGCGCGTAGAATTTCAGCAGCCGCAATGTTAAAAAGGACGAAATATGCAGAATACACGGCCTCATTACTTTTGAATCTTACTATACCGGATTCTGGGAATAGACATCAAAAGGTAGTCAAAACCGTCTAAACCCTGTTCTACTAACTGTTATTATTTTCAAATGTCAAGAATTAGACTTACTTTGTTAGTTGTCCTAGCATAACCAAGTTCGAAGGAGTGCCGGTGGCTGTACCTGTACCGCCAATATTAGCAGCAAAACAGATTGACAGGACTAGACCTGTGGCCATACGCTTGCAACCGGCTCGAGTGGTACCTCTAAAATTATTAATAAATATAATTTTATATAGTTTTAAAATTAAAGATCGAAAAGCAGAACCGCCAACATGAAACAATTTTTAGTATGATTGTATAATGTTCAGTGCAAAACAGTTTCGATTTTATAGCCTTGTTGTCTGGGAGTTTTTTCTGTAGCTGGATGGAGATGGAATATTGGCCTAGATTCCAAAAATCTAGAATTTATATTCATTTACTAACTTTCATGCAACGACGCAAACGACCAAGCTTGGGAAGGATCTATCTTATTGGTACCGAACATTTATTGTCAGCGGCAAAATTTCATGTTTTTGAAAATGGTAAACACGCCTATTTGGACCAGAACAAACGCTGAATTGCGTAATTCGAAAAAAGAAACTTGGATTTCATCTTTCAGCTATTTTAATAAAAATATTTAGATTTTTTATAAATACCCAAGGAAAAACGTGTTTAAAGAGTTTCGATTTTGATGATTATCACTGGCACAGCCTAGTCTTACATGAGAGTCCATAGACGATATGCTTATTCCCGATATTAACTATATTTTTAATGTTTTAATTTTATATTCCTGTTTATTCAACTATATAAGAACAAAAATGTCTTACACCTCTTCAGCTATACCGCATGTACCGACTCTCTCGCCCTTGTACAATTCCCATCACAAATACGCTGCACCTTAGGAGGTAGTTCAGAGTAAAGAGGAAATTTTAGTGGGTTTGCAATTGGTATTTTAAATTATCCCGTTTCTGCATAAAAAAAAATTTAAAAAAAAAACTTTAATTGAATGAAGCTCTGCAGTTTTCGAACTGTAGGGTGAGGGGAGGTTTTTCCCGGCTGGAGTGTTTCGTTTTTTTTTGGAAATTTTTTTGTAGTCTTGAAGTTTTGTACTGTTTTGCATGATTATAGACAATTTTATTAAAAGGTTTCTTTGTTGATTTCGTAGATTTATAAAATAATACTTGTTGAGAAAATTACCGTACCCATTTTCTGGATGAGACTCGAATGAGGTAACCAGCTGACTTATAACACTTTGACCGATTGGAACCATCATCGCGGTAGTGGCTGTGTTGGAGATGAACATGCTAAATGAGTCGAGCGTAAAACTGTTAAGTAATTAATTTTGCTTATAAATCAAAACTTTGTATATAAAAGTTTAAAAAGTTAGAGGGTACTTTAAATTTGATATAACTTACCTGAGGAGAGCGGTCACCGTCATGAATCCAAGCATTATCCTGAAACATGGAAAGTTGTCCAAGTGAAGATACAAATTCTGACTTATGGCACGTTGGGTTCTGTGTGCAAAATAGTTATGTGATAAGGTAAATGCCATGAACTCGAATTTCAGGAAGCTCAAGGCGTCATCTTATTGGTTTTGAAACAGATGACTATTTCGAATGTAGGAAGATTCTGAGTAATCCCCAGAAATGTTAGGGTCGGACAGCTAGGCTAAACTTGTCTTGTCCCTGCTTACACTGTAGAGTTGGGCGTTTGGGCTCGTTTTCAAGCCTAATCTGAGCTCTGTAAGAACAGTTATCCACTAAAGCTCGAAAAAGCTCGTTTTTTGAAAACGAGGCCAAAGATTGTACAGTCAGATTCAAAAGTAATACCGCCGTTTAGGCTGCGTATTTCCTTATTTTTAACACTCGCCTGCTCGCATTCTACGCGCGCGATATCAGCAGATTGCAAACTTGCTTTCGCTCTGCCTTACTCAGGCAAAATATTGCAACACTCCTGCTGATTAACACGGCCGTATTCATTTTGAATCTGGCAATATTTGTATTATATTATCTTGCATCGTATAACCTATGGAAAATAAACTTTTCATTCATTCATTAAACTAACCACTTTGGTTCTCCGCCGACCATTTTCAGCACAGAAAGTGCAACTCGTTCATGCAGGTCGCATTTCTCAACTGCCGCAGCCATAATTAGACCACCAATGAACAAAAAGTTTGTGTCCTAAAACAAGCAAATAACAAATATGAATAAATGTTTTTCATATATAATTCAAGGAACCGTTTCTTCAGGTCTGACATCCAAACGTGGCCCCTAAAAACCGTTTTTATAGTTCATAGACCCATGTTGCCATAGAAATAATCATTCAAAATTTTTCGGCCCGGGCCGTCAAATTTCCTTTCTCAGCCATCATTACCGTTCTCCTAACCGGTCAAACTCATTTGAGCTTCGCACGATCCGGGTTACTTTTGTTGCTCCCTTGCTCTCATTACGTAATTGCTCGGAAAACCTTGACTCGAAATGTGAAACTCATCCGCAAACAACACATATCAGGTATTTTAACACCGCGATCACTGATCTGTCAAGTTTGCCTACAAACTCGTTGGAATGCGCGAGGAGTAGAGCTGCAAGAACCTCATGTGCGGACTAAGACCGAAAAGCGCGCGCCCGTGATAACTGCGCGCTCAGTTGCAAAATGATATGTTTACCAGACTCGAACTGTAGACCTCTCTAGAGTTTTCAAACAAACAACTGGAGCTAATAGTAGCCTGAAAACTCTTAATCATGATATGGTCTGACGAAGCATAGGCCGCATCGCTTTGGCCAGTGGCCGTAGTATAGAAACGCCCGGGTGGGTGCCCGGGCAGTTTTTGCCGCCGGAGCAGTTAAGAATGCCCGGGCACCCACCCAGTTTCTATACTATGGCCACTGGTCCAACCAGGACTGCCACAGAATTGGCGAAATTTAGTCTCGAAACCGGAGCTCCGGATCATTCTGGTCGTAATCTTATCCCTAGTAGGTATCACTACAAAATCATCCAAACAATTCCCATGCGCGAGCAAACAGCAAAAAACGCGCTCGGCTGCAAACTGATATATTTATGTGTTATTCGCAGGATGCGCTTTTTCTCAGTTTGAGTCAGTCTCTAGTCTTGTGACGTCACGAGACCGTTGGAGA
This sequence comes from Phasmarhabditis papillosa, assembly GCA_034691345.1. Lineage (NCBI taxonomy): Eukaryota > Metazoa > Nematoda > Chromadorea > Rhabditida > Rhabditidae > Pellioditis > Pellioditis papillosa. The sequence goes on from JAQGAV010002530.1 coordinate 11,357, forward strand.
ACAAAACAGGATAAATGAGCCCGACCGGAAGGAGACGAAGCTCTTCCTGGAGCTGACGGAGCAGTTTCAGAAAGTGATAAACAACGACTTTGCAATGAGAGAACTGTGTTTACAGAGTTATTTGCGAGCTTGGATAAATAATATTTTTAAAAGTATTTTGATGCTACTGTGGTGTTTCGTGGTGTGATGAATTTTCCGGATATTGACACAGAAGTCTGAGTCGAGCTTACAAATTATGTTATATTCCGCTGCAAGAGTAATAATGGACTGTTAATATTAATCTCGTTTAGAATGCTGCGCAAGGTTTCGAAAAACGAAAATATACGCCAAAGTTTCGAAATATCCGCAAGTAACACTCCATTATTACTCTTGCGCTGTGCGGATGTGCTCTGTCCTCAAAATTTTCCACATTTCTGTGCGCAACTTACTGCTCATAAATCAGATTATACACTCCGTGTAAAGTGTTCCGAATCAGGTTTTTCAAGATTTGAAAATGATGTATGGTTCCGGTAGTTCCTAACTTACATTAATAAATTCCTTAGCAGTAGTATTACAGTCAAGTACTCCGGTAAGTGGAAAGAGTACTACCGGTAACATAGCTGTTACTGCTAATGGCATAGCCTCGAACATCCAATATGCGGCCATTACGCATACACAGAATGCACAGCGCCATTCCTGAAAACATAGAACATAGGACTGGACCGATGAAACAGAGTATTGAGTCCCTAATTTTGGTTTGAAGTTCATAGAATTGGTTCAAAATTTGGTGTTCAATACACTTTTAGCGACTTTTTGGAATACAGTTCCAAATTTGTAGTATATCGTTTTGAAGTGTTTTAGCCTAGTGGTTAATCCGCGAGGTCTCTGAATCCGCGAGGATCTGAGTCTGTGTGTTCGACTCCCCGTAGCTGCAGAAGGATTAGGAAACCAGCAGCTTACTTATTAATATAACTACTTATATTTCATGAATAAGTTATTATTGATCCCTAATACTTATCAAAAATTATATTACTTTCGTATTTATCGAAATTGTCTCCATTCGTCCGATTCTTGGCTTAGGGCTCATAGACCACCCTTTCGATTAACTACCATGAGACTCTCGCAAACATTAATCACTCAATCGCCCACCTACGACGCTATTTCAAGCCAAAATAATCCGAAATAGAAGGATTCAACCCGGATTAACCTTGTTTTAGGCTTAGGTAGCATCTATTTCTATGAAATGCACCATTTTTATAGCTTTTTGTGCTCAAAAACTGAAAATTGAACGTAATATTGAACTCTAGTAGGTTCAAGGGGTGTATACTGTAATAATATGGGTTTATTACACTTTGAAAACACCTTAAACTTGCAAAAAAAATCATTCAATGAAAGCCCTGGCTTGCCTGGCTATTTTTCAAAAGTCGGCTCATTAATCAAACGGCACCAGCAGAGCATGCACAGTTGCGATTGCAGAGTAGCTAGCGATTCTTTGAAAAGAACGAGTAACAAATAAATGTCTATTCTTAGTTTTGGGTTGGTTACACTATTTTTGAAGGGAATGTTAGTTAATTGAGGTATTTGTCTTATGCTTGTAAGCTGTATAACTCTTTAAATTCATAAAACCAGAAGCGGTTTTGGTTAAATTTTCTAGTCGAGTCTTTTTTAGTAACAATGTACCGTAACCCATTGCCGCCCCGGAAAGGCATATGATGCAATCCGTAAAGATAAAAAAACGATAGAATCTGTTCCCACCATGAAAAGTTTAGGAATACGGCAAGTTTACAATAGAAATAGGTAATTCATTAAATACGAATATACATTATACTTTTGCAAAACCTAATATCCTTCCTTAAAAACTGGTAAAACCATTGCAACATCGAAAAAATCAAGATATTCTCATCCAAACTTTCCCAAACCTCATATTCATTTTCGCTAGTCCCCGACTTTTCAAAAACACCTGCATCTTTTTGCAGATCTTGCGAGCTGATACAGCAAGCTCACGCGATCTCATTTTGCTCAATCTGTGAGTCTGCTGAGCTTTAAAGATGGGTTGGAGACAAAAATGAAACAAAAGAACTCCTTTGAAATTATTCCTAGACTTTAACCCCAGTCTAAGAAAGTCAGTTGTTCAGTTAGAAATCAGAGAACTAGCAAAGTGAAAAGTTTCGAAACAATTGATGATATCAAAAGCTTAAAGTGGTTCTAGTTTTCCGAAACCTAGTTTTCAAGAGGTTGTAGTTTTTTTTGTAGTCAACCGAAAATGAGTTTTGGTGCTAATTCGAATAATAATATATTTGTTTTTCAATTGGAGGTCTTTTATGGCTGAAACAACTGTTCAGGTTCCTCCAGAACACTACGATAAAGAAAGTGAACTATCAACTAAGGTAATACAAATGATCTAGTGTTCGAGCAATAAACATTCTATTCTATTTTTGGTAAGATTTCCACAGTTTTAAAGTTGGGTGATCAACACTATGTTTGATACTAGCGGTACATTCTGAATAGTAAACAGTTTTTTTATTGGTAATTTAGTTAAATCCCGTAAAACTATAAATTCCATTACAAAATTTCATTCGAGGACGATAGTTGAGGAATGGGTCCGGAGAAAAGCATAAACCATCTCCATACCTAGGTTTCCAGCGCGGTATCACGAGCGGGGGGCAGTGTTATAAAAAATGAATGTTCTTTTGAAGAAAACGCACAACGTTGACCGATTTTATATTCATTTTTTATAACACTGCGCTCCGCTCGCGATACCGCGCTGGAAACCTAGGTCTTGAGATGGACTGTATATTTGTTTCATTTAACACCCTTCCCCGAGAATACTAAGCATGAACCTCTGCACCAGACTATACTTAAATTTCCGAGTATAAATAACTGACGCTCCCACGCTTTTCATTTTCCCTTTAAAGTTATGAAATGCTTTGACCACTACAAGCTTCGACATATTACTATAGCAACCAGCTAAAGCTAGAGCCGAGCCAATGCGATTTTGCAAAATAATACAGCGAAATAATCAAAAATCATGTTTACCCCCATTAAAAATAATACGAAACAATTATCAGAATAATAATAAAGTAAATGGAATCTCGTGCTGGATAACTACTTTACTGTAATAAAAAATATAGACTATATTATGTGACGAAAGCTTATAGATATAGGAAATGAACTGGGCTGGGAAAAGGCCGGCCCCTTTCTTAAATTTTCGGCCCCGACCCGGCCCGGCCGGCCCTAGTCTATTTCACACATTTTAGCGGATATTTTCAAAAAAGTTAGTTTTCAGTGCTATTTTTAGGCATTAACAATAAAGATTTTACCAATCTTTGCCCGGGCCGGCCCGTCAAATTCCCAGCCCTGGAATTGAAGAGTAGGAGCAATCTTAATGTTTAAAGTAGAGAAATATAATAATAAACTTAAATAAGAAATAAACATACCTGGCGGTCCTTAAACAGTAAAGGACTGAACAAAAGTGGTGTCAGCAAAAGTACGAGGGCATTTTTGCTGCGACGAGCAAGACTTAGGAAAGTCAGTTTACGAGAAACCTGAAAAAAAGATTAAAACAACATATAGTCAGGTTCAAAAAGTAATGAGGCCGTGTATGCTGCATATTTCGTCATTTTTAACACTGCGCCTACTCGCATTCTACGCGCCTGATATCAGCAGATTGCAAACTTGCTTTCGTACTGCTTTACTCAGACAAATTGTTGCAACACTCCTTCATAGTAACACGGCCGTATTACTTTTGAATCCGACAACATAAGATATTTTCACAATCTTAAAGGCACGGTACACCCAAAATTCATATCTCAATTTTATAGTGTAAAACGTTAGACCTAGTCATTTCATATTGAAATATGAAGACCAAATTTTTTTACGATAATTTTGGACCAAGTTATCATATTTTAAAAAGTCTGCCACCCTGCGTGTAGGTGCACCTGGGGGCGGGGTTCTGGTGCACCCTAACCCTGCGGCAGAT
>JAQGAV010002531.1:0-15314 GCA_034691345.1 Phasmarhabditis papillosa
TCGGAGAAAAACAGATATCCGGACTTTGGATTGAATTTGATTTGACTCGATGCGTGGATGTGATAGATATGGATTTTTCTGCTGTAGAAATGAACGAAATACAAAACAGACAAAATATAATTGTAAACAATGTTTATGGTATGTTCATTGCGTGTGATAATGATTTTTATTTCTAAAACATCATTGAATAAGCTGATTTGCTGTCACTTACGGGTAAAGACAATCAATAAATAGACCATTTTATATTTTCTGTTTCATAAGATGCTTACAACGAAGGAAACCGCATGTCCTGGGCGTATTTTTATAGGACCAAAAATGAAGAAATTGTTCCGCTCATCCTGGGCCATCTATCAGGCAAACTCAATTTTTCAAAAAAAAAAAATTCTTTTTATTGTTTTTTATTATTTTTAGTCGTTTTTATTTTTTATTATTTGGTTAGTTTTATTCTTCTTAGTTTTATCTTTAAATGTGAGATATTGACTGTTTATAGGTGGAGCCTAATCCCAATAATCATACAAGAAAGAGAAGGGTTTGGTGTGTGAATGGATCGAAATATATATTTAAGACACTGCGTTTGTGTAACCAAAGGTATGATATTCATTTACAAAGGAAGTGATAAATTGAGGACAATACTTTTTATTTTCATCGCAGTAGAGTAATTTAGCTTATGATTGGCCGACTAGACACTATCTATAAGCTGTTAGATATGGCTGGTTTAGTCCAACAATCTGAAAACTAAGATTACATTTCATGAACTATATATTATAATTTAGTTTTTTATTAAAGTCAATCAACTTAACTAAAACTTAAGTTTCTATGTTATTACACAAGTTCTGCGTTCCTAATAATTAAATAAATTTCAGGGATCAGATTCTGTCTGTCTATGGAGACCGATGGTTGGTTGGATGGTGTTTCTCGCAAGGGTCTGTCGTTTTACAAAAGAAAAAACAGATTCCCTTGGATGATGCACCTTCTCTTCAAGAAATTCTCAAAAGGGAATTGATCCTGCAAGCTCGCCCTGAACTCAATCAAATCCCCGGTTTGGACAAAATTTTGTTCTAGGAAATTTAAAGAAAATTAATATATATTTGTCTTTTATATGTATTGTCAATGTTTTATTGAACAATATAACCATACTTTTCCTTTTCACCAAATTCTCTCTGTGTTGCTTGTTTTAATAAATATTTTTCGGAAGGATGACAGAAAAATAAAATAATATCATTGAAATAATTATTCTGATTATTAAAAGAAAAAAAGATATCTAATAAAAGTGTTGACATCACTTTTCACACTTGAGATCATTACATATTTCTAATTTGTGGTCAAATACGGTAGGAAGAAAATAGAAAACTTGTGAGCGATAACAAACATTCAGGCATTTGAATGTTAAAACTCTGAGAATATTCACAATTAGTTGGAAAACTATCTACTGTATAGTTTACGTACTGGTATTACGTTCGGCTTGGTTACGGCTAAGGCATCAGATTTTCCATAGATAAACATAATAGAAATATATTGACGCTTTTGTATGACTTATAATTCAGTGCAGAAATAGCCAATACATTTGTTCTGAATGGAAGTCACAAATCGCAAATCAGTGAAAAGCAGGATGAACCCTTATCAGCCGAGCCAGCGGTGTGTTTGTCAGGAGTAATCTACTGTATTCTTTTGAATATAAATGCGTTCGATGTGAATCCTTGAAGCTATGATATATGATTTGCACGAGTTATTTGGATAAATAAAGTATAAGTTCCATTCCGACCAGTCATTTGATGTGATTAATTGGTGATATATCCGATTCAGAAAGAGAGTTTACTTATGTCATAGACAAATATACATTGATTTTGATTTGTATAACTCTAATTATAAAATTCATAGCTCGGATATATACAACCATATTTGACTATATTCCTTTCAGATCACATACTTCAATCCGCGCGGTGGAAAGTCGGATCACATATTGGTCAACTGTGGCGAACAATCTGGCGGTGAAGGTAGCACTGGAGATGAACCACAATACTTAGGAATTTATTCAAAGAAAAATAAATAAAATGATATTTTGTTACTAAATGGGGATACTAGAACTTGTGGGCTGAAAGCATGAAAGACAGTTCGAATAGGTAGCTGCGAGTCTTATATCTCATTGGACCTTTTTATATTGGGTTTCCAGTTGAGACCATTCTTAAAATATATTATTTCATTCTAGATTACTGTATCTCTTGTATTCTTGCAAATTAGATGTACGGATAATCAATGTAAATATCGAAGTTACTCACACTTCGGGACCTATGAAGAGGGATAAACTAATTGTTAAATTCACTAAATGCTCCGAAAAAGAAACTGATCCAAAGGCATTTTATGCAAATCTCGAGAAGAGCAAGCCTCAGTTGTCCAACAAAAAGATTGGTACGTGTAAGTACAACTGTTGATATATCCAGAAGAAATTCTTGGCACAACGAGGGTTACGGTACCGGGATTGTGAAAGTGGGACCGTGTAAGCTCCAGTCGCTTCATTCATACTATACTGGGAAGGATAGTTTAGTTTATAATTTAAAAATATTAATATTATTATTGTTACCTAAGTTTAGTTTATAATTTAAAAATATTAATATTATTATTGCTAACTACTTTTCTGTTTTAATGAACAGTGAAAACAAAGAAGGGAAGAAATCTTACGAGCGAATTGAAGAACCCTAATAAACAAAACAAATTATCATTAATATTATGGATTCCGTCAATAAAGATTGTGGTTTTAATGTTTTTATTTACTTATATGAATTTTATTTCACAAAATCGTATAATTTGTTTGTCCATATCGTTGATGCAAAATAAAATGGTTAGAATAAACCAAAAAAAAGTTGGTAACTCAGTATATGCTAAATGTGATGATTATTTATTGCTTCTCTAAGGCACGGTACAGTCAAAAATTTGTTGCTCGTTTTATTTTTCTATGTTATTCACAAATATAGAAATAGCGAAAAAAAATGGATGAAAATGAACGATTTTACGTCATTTTAAAAATTTGGATCTCATGGCGAGTTACTGTAGCTTGCTTACGCAAAAATCTTCAAAAAAGCATGTTTATATACAGAAGTGAATACGTGACAATTGCGTATTTCATTGACAAAACGGTAGAAATGCTTTTCGTTTTTTCAATTTGCTTGTAGTTTTCGACTTTTGCAAATTGCCGCAGGGTTGTAGGGGCGGGATTCGGGCATCGACGCCCGAATCCCGCCCACTTTTATCATTTTCCAATGCTGGTCAGATGTGGTTATCCGGCCCGGCCTGAAATTTTGAAACCCAGGTTGGCCCGGGCCGAGCCGGTCGGATAACCATCTCTGATGCTCATAACTTTGTTCAAAATTGATGTATTGAAATTCGATTTTCATATTTCAATTCAGTTTAACTAACTCTATCGAATATAGGAATGAAAATTAGTAACAATTATTGGGTATACCGTGCCTTTAAAAGAGTTTACTTCTATAAGTATTTATTCACGGTCTATTGGTCGCTAAGACTTATATAGTAAAATTGTTATTATTTCTATTTTCTTGATCGGCATGCTTACTCAATTGATATGACTGTGTATTTTGTGACTGTATACTAGCGAATATCGATGCATCAATAAATACATAATAGATACATAAAATAATTATGATCTAGATCCAATATAGTATTAAAATAATAGTTTATATTAAGTATTCTTCTAGTCAGTGTAATTGATTAGTATACTAAAAGAGAAACTACTAAGAATCTGAGTAGATTTCATGTTTGAAGTTAGGAATCGACTAATTCCCCAAAGTTACAATTGACCTACAGCAAAGTACCACTCTCGGCTTAGTTAGAGAAAGGGTTTATCTATTATAAAATGGTTTTATTGTATGTTCGTTGGTGTCAATTGTGACATATTTCCTTAATACCGTTCCGATTAGATGGTGATTATCAGTCAGGTCCGGTTCGCCCCCGAGTACAATCTGCATTCATTGTGTAGTCGCTTGTACTCACTGAAAATGTTAGTGACAAACCAACAGTCCAGCCCTTATCGTCACAATTGCAGGCTCGCTGCTCTCTTTTTTATCGTCAACTGAGTGGGCTGAAATGAATTAGAGCGCCATTTACACCAACAAACATGGACCATTGCGAATAGAGCGAGAACACATACCACACACAACGGTATCTAAGGTGTTCTAGGGAACTGGCGCCCAATTAAACTATTTTATTAGAACATTAAAGAAATAGAAAACGTTAGAAGAAATATAAGGGTTGATATGAAGTTATTGTACCTGTGAGTGGGCGGAGAAACAATTGACGAAAGTAATCATATTATGTATCTGAAGGATTTTCAAAATAAATGAGATTCATGAAGAATATAGTGTAGTGAAAGGAATTTTGTAAAAAAAATAGAACTAACTGAAATGTACAAATAAAAGCTAAAATTTATTTATTTTACATTCTCAAGTAGTAGACATATATTATTACTAAAGTAAGAACTCTGCTATACTTTTGTTACGATACTAAAACTATTCTATACAAGTTTTCGTATACTCCGCTATACAGAGAAGTCAAAACCCAGTATTTTCAAACTATTCTCTGTAATTCTTAGAGTAACTAACAATATTCCACAATCTTACAAAAATGAATGTTTAGTCATTTCTTCTATATCTATTAGTCAATTATCATCATTCTGTGAATTTGCTTCGTCAAGACCCTTATCTAAGCCTTTTTATCTAAAAACTAAAAGTATAAAATAAGAGTGTTTGACTGATAATTCGCTCAAGCCAATATGCTTCTTCGATTTGCTCTCTTGGCTATTCTTTTAGCCCTTGTTAAGGCTAATTCTGAGTAAGTTTTTATTCTTTTACAAAATAACTTTTTTACAATCACATCACATATTGATATATGTGATAATCAAAATAAAATAAAATTAAAATTTATATTGTCGCTATAGTTTTAAGATTCTGAAATTTTGCTGAGAGTCAGCATGGGGGGGGGTTCTAAAACAGTAGTTATACAAAGAATTTATTTAATTATAAAACATTATTTGTTTAATAGTTATTTTAAAGTATGTTCTTGTAAATCCAGAGTGATGTATTAGATTCAAAGTAATTCGAATTTAAATGACTAATGTTTAAGTTATTATCCTTACTGCAACCTTATAATCCTTCCTTTTTAGTGAGTACTGCGAAGACTTATCATGCGCATCCCGTGAGGAACTACTGCAAACTATTAGACATCTTCAAGATGAGAGAATATTGAACAACCTCCACAAGAAGAAAACTCATATCAGCGAAATTCAAGTTTGTTTCAAACCATATATCAGTAATGTATTCAAAAGTTTTCTGAATTTTCTTTATGAGTTTCGTTTTCAATTTTTGAAAAATCAATGATCGAACTCTTTTCAGAATTTGGCTCAAGATTCAAAAGACAACTCTTCACCCAATGTTAACCCAATTGTGAGTTTGTTAGCTAATTTACTAATTCCTTTAGTTCATATAATATTAACTTATTCTTTCGAAATACTCATAAAATATCTATATTCAATCATAAAAGTGTACAACTTTCAATTGGGCCATATAATCTGACTAATAATCATTGATAATGGCTATAAGTGATAACTTATAGAATATAATGTTTGAAATTAATATGTATTTAAAAACTTAATACCAAGAAACTATATTTAAAACTAATAATTGGAAGGTCTTTTCGGTACCTTTGTTTAATAATATAAAGTTTACAATTTGTAGACTCAGTTAGCTGATGCTGGTAATAGTACTTGTTCTATCTGTAATAGTACTCCTTGTCTAAATGGAGGTGTTTGTGTAGCTGATCCAAATGATCCATTCCACAAATTCCTGTAAGTTTAACAATATTTTACCGTTAACTTTTAAGGAGGTTTACATAGTTTGTTTTAATAACACAACTCTTATATAATATTTCTCCACTTACCCATAACATTGAAGAAAAGTTTAGCCTATTAGTTTTATTATTACTATTTATGTTATTATTTAACTGTAAACTGGGAAACTATGGTTTTCTTTTAGTTTCTACTCACTAGAACAAAATTGTTCCATCTTTTTGTCTCTGTCATTTTAAAAATGGGCTTTGCTTTCTTCGATAAGAAGTTCGATTGTTCCTGAATCGTTTAATCCCTGGAGGCAGAATACTAAGATTAAAAGTAGCATTATTCTTAGGAAGAGGCCGTAAATCTTTGTTTGAACAAGATAACGGCACAATTAATAAGACCAACATGAATTAAACCCTTAAAAATGTAATAAAACTAAGTCGACTGTAAAAATGGTTCAATTGAACCAAAACTGTGGGTAATTGAAAGAGGTTTTGGTGGTATCCGACTCAAATCCCAATAAATATTTTAATAATTAAAAGTTTACATACTCTGTTTCAGTTGTCAATGTCCCGACAACTTTGGTGGTCCAACGTGCGCAAAGAACATAACTTGTACTAAGAACTCTTGCGGAACCAATGCGGATTGTTATGTTTCTAACCATCAGACTAATTGTATTTGTAAACATGGATACTCAGGAAGTAGGTTACTGTAATTAAGAACAACTCTCAAATCAGTCTATTACTATAGTGAATATATCTTTTATAACTTACAGCTTAACGAAGGTTACACATGCAACTAAAAGCAAGGATTTTCAAAATAATGATTAACTGTTTTAAAACCTATAAGTTATTATATAACAATATAAACTAAATATTTTATTTTCCGGCAATCCCCAATACGGTTGTTCTTCAAGAACTGTGAGCTCTTGCGCCCAAGGAGACCCCCATATACAAACATTCGATAGACTCAGATACGATTACCAAGGTAAGAAACCTCTGAACATACAATAATTAAAAACAGAAAAGCTATTCACAAATAGCAAATAGTATTTAAAAGATTATTAGATATATGTATTTATATAAATGTAGTTTACTATAACTAGTCTAGGTACCTGTCCATATGTTTACTCCGCACCCTGTGGAAACCTTACCGGTGGATATGATAACTTCCAAGTTATTGCTAAGAACGAGCTTGTTTCTGGAGCTACGTAAGTTTTAACTTTACATTCATTAATACTCTAAGTATTATTAAATATATATGTTTTCTTTTCTAGTGTTGCCTACGTAAGCGAGATAGAAGTTACCATGTTTGGTAACAAGATTCATATCGATAGGCAAAGAGGCCGTGTTTATGTAAATGCATTCCTTACTAATCTACCCTACTATCTACCATCTAAGTCAAATGCTAAGGTTAGAAGTTACAAAACACTTTACGCTATGGACTATAAACTATTAGATACATAATTAAAATAAACTTAAAAGAAATTGATTACTGAAGATGCTATGCTAAAGTTTTAGATGCCAATTATGAGAATATATTACGATATTTCTTTAAATCAACAATATGCTTACAGTTGAACGTTTTCTACTCTGGTGGTACTTATTACGTGAAGAACGTCGTCGACCAAGTTCAAGTTACCTTCACAACCTATGGAGAACTCTGTATTTATGTAAGTTTTATTTTATAAATTGATTGAAATTGCTTATAAACCATTAGAAGAAGTACCATTTTTTGAAAACTGTTTGCCTGTTTTTTGAAATACTATTATAAAACATGTTGTAAAGTTGACATTTCTTGCTTCAGATCCCCGATGTGCCAGAAATGCGTGGTAATGACACTCTTTGTGGTATGGCTGGAAACTACGACGGAATTTATAAGAACGATATTGTTGGACGGTTAGTTAAGAAAAACGTAGAGTTATGCTGTTTATAAAATTACTTTAAACATTTGTTTTGCACCTGGGTGGGCCTGTTCAAGTGAACACAAAGACTCTTAGGCCTTTTTAAGAACTTCTAAACTTGGAAGATCATCTCATACAATTAATTTGGAATATTCAAATTCTGTTTTAGTGACGGAACCGTGTGGAAGCTCTCAGGCAATCCCGAACCGACCTCAGTGGGGGAGAATAGAGTTCTTGATACATGGATAACTGACAACTTCCTTTACCTCCGACCAAATGAGAACCAATGTGTTACAGGAGAACAATTGGCTAACAATACTTATTGTGTAAGTTGGATATCTAACCCATTATAGTTTAATTTGAGGTTCAACAATTCTCATATTTTAAATCATAATATAAATATACATATAAAATGTTCTTTTCAGGATGTTCAAGCTTCTGCCGGCAAATGTAACCCAATCAAGGAGGCGATAAACGGTATTGGACCGTTCGGAGACTGCCAGAATATGGGAAATGACACCATCCAGGTTAGTATCAAAACCAAATCTAATTGAGCTAGGGACACATTCAGCTTTTACTATTTCCCAATTCGTGAAAAATGTTTGCTGTGTTGCAATGAGTACCCAAAACACCGACTAGTGGAAAAAATAGCGGTTTTCAAAAAATACTAAATTATAAATATTAGTATTTTAATTCTAGAACTACTACGACAACTGTCTGTTCGACGTGTGTCACGGTTACAAGATCTGTGATGCTCTTACCGATTTCGCAAGAACTTGTCAAGTTGTACTGCCAAGTGAGTAACATTTAACTTCTAATGTAAAATAGAATGTAGCTACAGTGTTACGGAACTTAGAAAGGAGATTACTTCTGCTTGCAAAATCTTAGAAATTTAATAGACAAATACACTGCTCAAAAAATATAGATTGTGGATTAGACAATAGTTTACAATTTCAGTGACTGACCTTGGAGACTGGCGTTCTAACCCTGAATCCAAATGTCCCATTACTTGTCCTAAGAACTCTCATTATTCATCTTGTAAATCTTCTTGTCCAGCCACCTGTGCCGAACAATATAAACCAGATTTCTGTGATCAACGTAAGTATATACAATATTCTTAGTAATTTCGTTGTAGGATCATGACGTTTAACTGAATATAAAGAGATTATTTTAATCATAAAATTATTTTAATCATAAAATTATTTTAATCATAAAGAAAAAACTCTAAAACTAAATTGCATATAAGCTTAATATTTGGAAACAACTTTTGTTTATTATCATCAATTTCAGCATGTTCCGAGGGTTGTACCTGTGATGATGGTTATGTAATTGACAATACCAATACTCTACAAGTTACCTGTATAAAAACAGTAGATTGTGGATGTAGCGATGCTTATGGAAACCCTCATCCAGGTAAGTAGAAATCTATATATATCATTAGTCCTCAGACTTGCTGACCGGCAGAAACTGATAACTATCTTTCGTTCTACAGTTATGTTTATATATTTCAGCCAATCAACCTTGGATCTCGAATAACTGTAACATCTTCAACGAATGTGTTAACGGAACCTTCAATAGTCAGGTAGGGCAAGAGATATGAATAGAAACAGCACTTAAACTTTTTTACTTTTTATCAATCTTTATAATTAACTAGGTCGTCTTAGTTCAAGTAAAGTTACATTTTCAGATTTATCAATGTTCCCCATACGCTAATTGTGGAGTAGACCCTAATGGATTACTGGGATGTACCTGCAAGCCAGGATTCCAAGGAAATGGGTAGGTTCTTAGAGCAGATCCTTTCCTTAGCGGAACCCCAATGCAGCTTACAGTACCTCTGAGAAAAGCCGGCGTAAGCATGGAATGCCTCTTTTTCGTGAAAATATATAGATTAGTAATAAATCATTCTTGAAAAGAGGAAAGTTAACTTAAATAACTCTTTACATTTTCTAGAACCTACTGCGAAGACATAAACGAATGTCTTGACGGAAGTTCATGCAGTCAAGATATTGGAAATGGTAACTGTACCAACACAATAGGATCGTATCAGTGTTCTTGTAATACTTTCTATGATGGACATGATTGTCAATATTACCACCCAAGAAGACATTGTGCCGATCTTTATAAGTACTGGCAATACACAACTACTGGAGTTTATACGTAAGTTACTTGTTGAAAACTGCATTCTCTCATAAAATGGGTTTAAACTGTCCAAATAAACTCAGACTACGGGATTCCTATGAACTGTGAATCAATAACATAAGAAGAATAAGAGTAATTTCAGTTAAATTATACTTTTGTACTTTTTAGTTCCAAGTTACTAAAAATAAGTTTTGTTTGTAGATTCAATTCGAACAGTCATATTTCAGTATAAACCCTCCATATCCATATGCCGACAAACCCGCCTTCACTGGAATTAACGTATACTGTGACATGGCTTCGTGTAAGTTCTCTGCCTACTAATTTAACCATTTTGGAAATAAACCATTATTTTGGTAAATTGGAAGACGTATCGAGGCCGTTTTCGAACCGTAAGAAAATCCCACATAAAAAAATCATGTGGATTTAGTTGTTCGCAAAATTATAACATGAACCAAAACAAACTTACGAAACTCTATATTCCGGTTTCAGCTGGTGGCGGTTGGACTTTAATGTCTCACGATTCTGGTAGTGGTATGGCCGACAAGACCTTCCAGCAATACAGAATAGGATTCGGAAATGTTTCTGACCAGAATGTATGGCTAGGACTGGACCTAATTCATGGAATGACAAACGAAGTCGATACTAGGTTGGTCAGAATGCGAATATTTTGATATTTGGTAGAATTAACGAATATTTAAGGCGTTACGGACAAGAACCACTAACTATTTAAATATAGAAAAATATATAATGTATGTCTTTAACAAATATCTTTGTAAATCGACAGTTTATAAAACGTTGTTTAGTCTTATGCTTCTTCTAATGAGATGTGCCCACAACGGACAAAACCAAAAAACAACCACTTGTACCTATGCTGACTTCTCTGTAGACGGATTCATTACCAACTATACCGTTACAATCCCAACTGTAAGTAATAAATATATTATTAATGTTATTTTGATAACAATTCAGTTCATATAAAAGTAAAATTACAATGAAAAACTGATCATAATTATCTTTAGGTCTGTTCCGGAACAGAACAGGAGTACTACGATGGTTGGGCCCGATGGAATCTGACCAACCCCGGACCTCAGTTCAACGCTTATGATCACGATAATACTAATGGTAAGTAACTAATTCTTACAATACCATTGGAGCCGCTAGGTATCCGAGTTACCGACAGCTCTTGAAAGTAAAATTTCATTTCAAAATATGAGGTTTCCTGACTGAAAGGCGCAATCGTTTTGTGACTTTTGCAACAAACTATTCAAAACTAGTTTGTCTACATCCTGTCAACTATTAACTGTTTATGTTTGCAGCTATGGGAGACAAGTGCTCGACAACCTTCAGAAACACTGGATTCTGGTTTGATACCACTTTCCGCTGTGGAGAGGCTAATCTAAATGGGGTTAGTATTACATATTTAATTCGTTTGGAGTCAAAGCATTTAAAATATCTCTTATTCCGTAAACATGCAGTCAACCAGTTCGTGCCGGTACTTGCTTGGGGCGTTTTTGCCGTTTCTTTGTTTGACTTTTCTTTTTTGTTGAAACTAGGCGTCATCGATAAGGAAAAGATTAGTGCGACAGTGTTTGAATTGAGCAAAATAAGACGAAGTGCAAACAAAAAACACTTCCAGCAGAAATATTATCTCTCTCTGTTATGATTTACAATTAGAAAAGATTGTGATAGTCCAGTACGCGAAGGGGTTGCTAATCTTTTCTGTTTCAAAAACTATATTCGCAAAACAGTGAATGAATTTTTGCAAGAGTTTAAAATATTTTGCCTGCAGCTTTATAAAGATGTGAAACTTTAATCTTGCTGCCGTCGGAAAACAAAAACTGACAAATGAAGTGAAATAAGAGTAAAACGAAATAAAACCCTCACAATACTATAAAATGAGAACACAATACATATGATGTGAATCTAGATTATAGAGTAGGCTCTTTTCTCAACCTTCAAATCAATAGAGTTCAATTCCTATCCTGAATATAGGTCTTATTTATAGGTCCGTTACTCCTGCGACAGTCCTCCAGACAACTCTGAGGGAGCCACCTACCTCTACTGGTCTGGAGCACCACTAGGAGACGCCTGGCTCAGTCTCAGACCTAAACAGTACCCAGACTACGATGTCCATCCAATAACCCCGGTTAACAAGGCGGACAGAACCTAATTAATAATGTATAAATAATAATAAAGAACATTTTATTCCTCTATTGTTCACAACTTCACCACCTTCGAAAAGCTGAAGGAACTTTGCATAGGTATTCTTCTTTAACGTGGAATGCTTAAAAGTTATGGTTTTACCCTAGGGTACTTTAAAAAACATGATCTGACTGACCATCAGTTTTCAACAAATTTGTGAACCGCATATGAAATTTGCGACTGCAATTCAAAAACAACTTTTACTCATTTTCCCATTACTCCAGATATCTGTTTGACATTGTCGGATACAGTTATCCCTGCAGCAGCGGTGATTTCTAAGTGATCGTACAAACATCACAAAAAGTGATTCTGTTGAAATGGGGGACTGCACATCGACTGTTCACCCTAAAACAGGGTAAATGACGCTATTTTCACACCAATTGAACAGGATGAATTAGAATTCAATCCTTATAGAGTCGGAGTCGTCGCGCTCCCGTCGTGGAGTGTTTGCTCTGTCAGCTCTCAGGCTCTCCCGTCCCTCCGCAGTCTCTAGTCCGCTTTCCATTTCTGACCATTCGGTAATGTTTGCTGAATCCACCTATAAAAGGCTCTCCTTCCAGGAGGTATCGTCGCCCGCGGATCGGCTCTGGCTCTCCATAAATGCACTCAACCACTTTTACTCTCAGTTTTGCGCTTCTCGCGGTGAGTATGCTACATATAATAACCACCGCCTCCCTTCAAGAGCCGGATTAAATCACTACAGAACATAAGTTTAAAGTTATTGCAAAAGCAGAGACGCGGCCCGTTTTTCCTGAAAAATCCTACTTCGATTATAATACAAAACCAAGATCAACAAGGAGCAGCTACCTGGTCCCAGCACTATTGTTCAATTCCAAGTTCCCGGTCCTGTTTCACCAACAAATTTGCCCCGCTCCCGGACTAAAATATTTAGCATGTGGTGTGGGAATGATCAACCATATCTGAGTCCTGAAATTATTCACAACTAGTTGATTTGCGATTCACATCGATCTTTCCTGCAGGAGCGATAGTTTCAAGAGCTGCTGAAAGCAAACAAGACGTAGTTTCTCACTGCAAACAGTTGCAAAAACTGTCTGAGATATCAGCTGAGACGTTGCTTAGCCTAAGAGCTCTTTAGATTTTGCTAAACAGTTCGATAAAAAGAAGAGGAATGTTGTATCACAGTAGATCAGCTTTATAAGACTTGTGTTATAGATAGGCTGCCTTGCACAGCAACATCAGGAGCAGCAGTTTACTACAGCACCTCAGTGCCGGTTAGTTCTATTCAGTAATCTTGTATGTGAAAGAAACTTAATTCTTCTCGGAACGTGTGCCGATCTTGTCCTTATCTTTACTCTGCTTAGAACCGGAAATTTTGGTTCTCCGATGTGAAATATATAGCCTGGTGTAACTGTTTCAGTAGAAAGCGGTGAATCTTATTGTTTTATACCTCAGTACTTTAGGTGTGCCGACATCGAAGAATGTGGCAAAGATCTAACAAGCAAAATGGAGAGCTGCAAGACAACGTAAGAGATAGAATAGTAAATCAAAGTCAAATTGTAACTGTTCCAGTCCAAACTGTATGCAATACCTAAGCAAAATCGGTGACGGTCAGAAGATTGAAAAATGTTTGGACAATGACCATCAAGTAATGATGAAGTTGGAAAACTGCGCAAAGGCCAAAATGAATGGGGAATTAGGGTAGGTACCGTGCTTGCCAGGTTAGTGTAGTGACTGGTAGCAACAGAAAAACAAGTCAACGTAGCTGGCTACAACGCGGCTATTGTCAATTAATACAGCTTTTCGGAGTTCTATAGCGAAATCTAATAATTACATTAGAGTATTCTAAAGATAGCCTATATTACAACCGAAAATATTGATTTCGATACACATCCGTAGTTAAAGGTTGTCGTAAGTACTCCACTTTAAATTTCATTTGCCTATAATTTACATGAAAGTTATTTTTGAGATGTACCAATTCGGAGAACCCCCAAAACCTCACAATTCCTTTGATCCCCGTGATTGAAGCCCCTTCACTCGACACTGTCGGAGAAATGCAGGTGGATAAATGATTAAACATAGATATATTAGGTAAATTTCAGGCTCCACCACAAGGACCACAGGGACCGCCTGAGCTTAATCAGTACCTCATGTGCGTAGATCAGTGCTCAATGGCTGACATGGATGTAAGTTGAACTGAACGAGAATTCTCGACAGATGCTGTAACAGAAGTACATAAAGAAAATAAGAAGAACTAAGATTTCAACATTTCTTCTAAAGCAGTTGGCCGACCTTTACATTGCCATATGCAAAAAGAATCCGTAATCCGTAAAACTAAAACTTAAACGACGCACAGATAAACATGAAAAATAGTAACCATGAACTTAGATCATCCCTGGTAAAAGAAAGAAGAGAAGCCCGATCAACTGCGCATTCAAACTAAAGTAAGTGAAACTACAAAACTAACACCAAATCCTTCTATAAATTCTAGGTGTGCATTGGCTCCTCCTTCGGAACAAATTCAGCGAGCCTACACCGATTGTGAAAATGAACTAGGAATCAGCCCACCAAAGAGAATGGTCGAATCATGCAACTGCCTCAAGTCAGCTGGAGTAAATATGCAATGCTGAACGATAAACATTATGTATTATATTATCGCCAAATAAACTAAACATTTTTTAAACAGCATTAAATAATGAAACAAAACAAACAGAAAATCATTGACAGTAAAGAAAATAACAAATCCTACAACTAACTTTAACAAAAAGAAGTAACATTTAAATACCAAAGAATTCTCCTATCTTGTTGCGATCCCTGTTAACGAATTTCTTGTTTACAGCTATTTTTTCTTGTTGATCCTTGACCTTCTCAAGTTGATCCATCTCTTCGTCTCGGTAAAGAATATTGGGGAACGAGAACTCAAACGATTTTTTCTAAACAACAATAATATAAATACTAAGAACTGCCTAACGGAATATAATCTTTGTTCGAAAAACAAATTGAACATACACTAAATAAGGTGCTATCCTAATATAGGCGTCCGAAGTGAGTATAGGCGTCCGAGAAATGAGTATTGGCGTCCGAGTGAGTATAGGCGTCCGAAGGTAGCGCGAAATGAGTATAGGCGTCCGAAGGTAGGGCGAAATGAGTAGAGGCGTCCGAAGGTATCGCGAAATGAGTATAGGCGTCCGATAATAAAATCAATAGCAAAGCGAAAATGTGGCTCCTGGGGTAAGTTTATACGGGGAATGCGAATATGATATTTATTTT
>JAQGAV010002532.1:0-15311 GCA_034691345.1 Phasmarhabditis papillosa
ACATATATATATATATATATATATATATATATATATAAATGCTACTTAAATACTGGTACTTAATGATTTTATTGCAAACCTTTTACTTTTATTGCAAAGGCAATAAACTTTTTCCAAAAGAAATTCTCATGCTCATTTTTGAAATGCACTTGCACCGCTGAACTTTGCGGTTTTCCCAGAGCCTAATTTAGAACATTCAAATGCAAGAATTCTAATGACAATTCTTTCTGAACAGTTCTAATGAACAATAGAGTTGCACCCCTTGATTCCACCGGCGATGTACGGAACCCCATTTTTCAAAAAGTGCGGAACGCGGATGCGGAATGCGGAACTTTTAAAACATTTTGCGGAATGCGAAACTTTAGAAAAATTTTTCGGAACGCGGATGCGGGATGCGGAACCTAAAAAAGTCGCGGAACGCGGAATCACTGGTTTCCACACTGGTTTGTATAGCCCATTCCAAGCATTTTAACATGTTTACAAGGGAGTTTAAGAGACCGTTTTTGCCTATTGCTTTGCCCATTCCCAATCATGTATTTAAATAAGAGAAACTAAACAAGTTATCAAACATAAACTGAAAAAAGAAGCTTTACATTCTACTCTATTCTTTCAGTCCGTGATGACACCTCCATTTACCATGCCTGCGGGAAATTCCATAAACGTTGCCGTTGTTAGTCTTGGAGTAACCTCACCACTGAGATCAGAAATAAAATCGGAAAGAATTCCGTTAAAAAATGAAAAGAATATTACAAAACCCTTCAGGTAGGTAATATAATATAACAAAAGACATGTTAATATTCAAATGATCCGTAAATGAAGATCTACTCAGAAGTTCTTTATAATTGCTGATGAGCTGATCAAACAATTGACAAGGAAGAAAGGTGCCAAATCAAGGTCCTTAGGGAACCGTTAGTTCATATAATGCACTGGTCTTCCCGCTTCACGGGCATTTCGTTAAAAAAAGCGTTTCGGCTCAAAAAGCTCTTTTCTACGAAATGCTCATCTACAGTATAAGCTGCAAAAAGTTTTAATTATTGTTCAACCACACATTTATTAAGAATCTGAATAGTTATTCGTATTTTTAACTGATCCAAACGCACGATAGAATGCAAAAATAGATTACCTTCAAACAATTGCACATAGAGCCATGTATTGGAAGTTTAATTTTGCCACAGAACGAGCGATTTTTGAAACATTAAACAACACCGCTCGCTGCAGTCTTTTTGTTATGAACTATATAAACTACTCTAATCGGTTACCAGTGTGCTAAGACCTAGATGTCATTTGTTTTAAGGTTGCGCAAATATGACGTTTAATCAGTTTACTAACAAGAATTAGCATTCAGTTCATTAATAAGCGGGAAATAATGTGTCCGTTATGACGTTCTCATTACTTATTGGTCACGGTGGTCTAACAAATCGCGGGGGGATATTATATAGTTTGTATCAAAAGCTTGGTTTTCAGCGCAAAAATGATCCCAATACAACGCTTGTCCATTCATTTATGAAAAGATTATCATAATATGATAAAAACAATATGCATTGATAACTAGATGGAAAAGAATATAGCCTGGTCATTTCCAAGTTAAATATTGTGAGAAAACTTTTGATTCCAAGCTAAAAGCTAACACTAAGATACGCCTCAGTTCAAACAGGAGTTCAAACTTGCTTCATAATCATTTCTTTGTATTTTGAAACTTAAGAGCTACTTTATATAATGAAAACCAGATGTCCAATCTTTAAAAGCGGAGGTTTGAACAGAACCCGACAGATTCTCAAAACAATTTTTTGAAGGACGCAATTAGCTCCGGCAAATTTCTGGATTTGGTTTTGGATCAAATTGTTGGGTTTCTCTACTGATTAATGAGCAGAAGATGCATGCTAGAGAATAATTAGGAAGTAGATTTATTTGTGGGGGACGGGGATGATAAATCGGGTGGACATTGTAAATTGAAGAATTTCACGGGCCGGACCGGGTCGACATCCACTTTTTGGAAATTCAGCCCAGGCCGGCCCAGGTCAGCCCGTGTTTACCCTTCGTAAGTTTACAGCGCAGTGTCCTGGAGAGTGGCGGTGTAAGATTCAAATGAATGTAATTTTGAGGAAATGACGGAAAATGCAATGATTCTACATTTATTTATATTTAACAACGCTTCTCTCAAGGATACTGCTCCGGACACATATCTTTGGTTATATATTAGATAGAAAAAGTTGACTAGATATATATAAATAGCAGAACTAGTAGTTTTTTGATCCGTTATTCTTATATCTGTTTGTTTTGAGGAAATGTTTTCTTAAATGCTTCAGTTTACGCTCATTAGGATAATGTCGCGAAAGAAACATAATATTTTCGTTGAACTGCTCCCTGGGGAAGGTCATATTCAAGTCTACGCATCTGGAATAAAAAACACTTTTTTCCAGGATGTCTTTGATGAATCTGTTTGAAATCTTTGATCTGGATGGAGATGGCCTTCTTTCCATGGGAGAATATAATGTGTTTCTGGTATTCTCAAAAGATAAACCTATCAAAGAGGAAGTACGTTTAAAGCAGTAAAGTTTTGTTTATTCGTTTTATGAAACACTAGATCACTGATGTTAGGAGCGAAGAAGTGAGACGAGGGAACCATATGAAGTGGGAATTCATAGCACAGCACCCAGGGAGTGGAGGCGGTGAATCAGAACAAATTCTTTCTTCGGGATGGATTCGAACCATCGACCTCTAACTTATGAGTCGAAGCTTCTAACCACTCGGCCATCAGATACTTTAGATTGGTGAAACTAAAGTTTAGACTTAATAACCCAAATGTTATATTTTTCTTTGGCTACAATGAATTTATAAAAGGTCAATTATACGTCTTGTCTGATGAGGAATTTAGGGTTCTAAAGTGTGTACAAAAATGAATTGAATAGAGTTTTGCGATAATACATTTTACTGTCGTTATAGTCTCTGTTGCAGGATTGGATATCGCTGGAGCAATTGGTGGAATTCCGACAGGGAATGATGACGATGACAGGATTCGTACAGACTTTTCAGGTATGTAAGAATACAGAAATAATAATGTAAGAAATATTGTATTAGTTTTAAATGCTTATTTCCCATATGGCAAGATCCTACTGCCAAACAAACTAAAAACTATATACATTTTATTTCTCCTTGAGAAAAGCAAGCTGATTTCAGCTCGAGATGAGTTCTGAAGACCGTGATATGATTGAAGATGTGTGGACTTCACTGCGTTCACTTGGTTATGATTCTAATTTAAAAATGGTTTATGTGAGTTATTTTACTATATACATACTACCTAACATTTCATTTTAATTATAGGGCTGCGGTTTCGAGCTAACTTATTTTGTGGATAAGCCCATCTATATTTCATATGATGTAAAGTTTATGAATAGGGAATATCGCGATTTTGTGCTGGAACTATTGTATAGGTAGGCTTTTTTGGAACAAGTTTAGATTTTCTGTTCTAATAAACTATCCAATATTCATAGTAAAAATTAACATAATCGTTTAACATCTTATTGAATACGACTACGATAAATAACCGCCTGGGTATTTTATTCTAACCCCATATTGTAGACTACCGTATAAAGTCGGGATGAAGAGTAATACCGTCGTGCCAACTGCGTATCCCCCATATTACCTGCGCATCTAGATGGCAAGTTACGCTCGGGGAACCTGCCCTATTACTATTGATTTAGACTATATAGGCGTGGTGGCCCAATGTTTAGAAGCTTCGCCTCATAAGTTAGAGGTCGATGGTTCTAAACCCCCCGAAGAAAGAATTCTTGCAAATTTGTTCTTCAACTTTTAACTTTATATAGTGAGACTAAATCCTATTTCCCAATTTCCCAATTTCACAACGAATTAGCTAAAACGGCTGCATGCAACACAATTCTAACCAAATTTGCAGGAAAGGCACTGTGGACGAATCGTGTGAACTGCTGCCTCGTACCTACCGCACAGAATACTTTGGAGTTTGTA
This sequence comes from Phasmarhabditis papillosa, assembly GCA_034691345.1. NCBI lineage: Eukaryota > Metazoa > Nematoda > Chromadorea > Rhabditida > Rhabditidae > Pellioditis > Pellioditis papillosa. Next base: position 3,985 of record JAQGAV010002532.1, read on the forward strand.
TGGTTGACAGAATATTGGTAAGTTAAGATGGGCGGAGCTAGGAAAGCATTAGATTTAATTTGATCAAATACAAAGCATTAGTAGTATGTATTACTACTTTTTCAATAAAATCAAAAATATAATAGTTTTGAAAGCTATTCTTCACCTTATAGTAAACAAAAGAGTTGATTGATCGTATTTGGCATATTTTGGCGGGAAAGTGATGCAAAACGGGCCCTAAATTTTCAGCACGGTTTCTTTGCTTTTGAATTCTACCCAACTTATTTACCTGAATTTCTAAACTTTTCTTATTTGGCACTTAGCTCCGCCATGATCGAAAATAGTTCAGTTCATAAATTGACTATATTGCTACTATAGTTACAGTCGATCGAGATGTCCAAATACAGGATTGTATGGGAAGAGGAAAATGAAGTTATATGGCATTTTCCGAACGGAGAAACGGGAATTAAACCCGGAGAAGGCCAGAGTGAATGGGTTAGTAGACAAAACCCACGTTCTTGCCAAGACGATAATAGTTTTTTGAGAAAGCAGGGGTTTTGTTTGTTGGATAACCCATTCAAATGCAAGATCACAGCGAGTCGAATTAACCATTTAGGCACAGTACCAAAACCTGTGAATGTGTTTATTGTGCCGAAACTATGCGAAAAGATACAGTAACCATGCAGAAAGTCTAAGAAAATGCACTAAATAATAAAGGATTGAGCTTTCGTTGCGAGACCCTTTTGTCTTTTCTTAAAAGGACAAAAATGACTATTTCGACTCGCTGTGAGATTACTTGTTTTAACGAGGAGTGGTTTGGGCAAATGTAAGCTGCTATATAGTCTTTTTAAGAGAAAATAGGCGGTGTGCTCTGCGTATTTTATGGTAAAATTGCGTATTTAGCTAACTTTGAAGGGAAAGTGTTACGAAACGGGCTTTTAAATTTTTCAACACGGCTTATTTATTTGGAATTTGACTATAGATATTCGAGTTGTAAGCATTTGCAAGATTCATTTTAGTAAACTACGTTTAATACTGTCAGTTGTCACAAACTTTCCCATAATCTTCAACAGGATTCATTTAATAATCTTATATTGTTTTCAGTTCATGCTGCTCAGCTACCAAACTACAAATCCGAATCATCGTGCTCAGTTCAAAATCGAAAAAGAATAGTCTACTACCATCTTTAAATCTTCCAGAATCTTCCAACACTCATAATAACATATCTACTTCTTGTACAATCAAATAACTTGTCATGTAAAGTGAATAACTTTATTCTTGGAGAAGATGAAATAGTATAGTGAGAAGAATAAATAGGATATTTTAAATATTTAGTCTTAATTTTGTTTCTTAGCATACATTTCACCAATGGCTATCACATCAATTTCGGGCTTTACCTTGTCGAAAAGTCCGGGGAATGCACCGTTGCAACCGTATTGGGAGCGAACCTGTAAGACAATCAATTTGAAAAAAAAAGAGAAAAACAATTTCAAAGTTTACGCCGCGCCCTAAGGCAACGGGACAGCAAGTTGAAATGCTGAAATCTTGCGGCTCAATTCCTGGATTAGTTCGCCAAGAAATTTATGTGTATTTATATATCATTGGAAAGGACATAGCTCAATCTTTGCGGCTGAGTTTTTTCGAATGATGTGGTTTAAGCATTCCAGTAAAAAATGAACTTGAAGTTTAAAACGGGAACATAGTCCTTTAATCCCACTGTCTCCGTTGGCGAGCCGTGTCAATACATTTTCCTTGGGTAAACTAAACTAATGAATGTTTTTTAATTTCGGTAATACGAACCAAAGTTATAATTTAATACTCTTTCGAATTTCTAAAGAATTTTGATTCATTGTTTACCTGTTGATAAAGTGAAAGATCAAACATTTCTCCGAACTCGGCTTCGTTCATAAAGAGATCAGCATACATGAAGGAATAACCACCTACGTCACGAGTAAACCTGGAATAAACATGTTTATTTTTAAATTAAACTTTTGCAGACTAAATATGATTTGAAGTCTCTCATCTCAAGCTAAATTTCAGTCGTTGAATTCCCAAGGAGACAGAATCCTTCGCACCCTAGACATGGAATTCCCGCTTCCTAACGTTCCTTACTTAGTCATACATCTTCGAAATCAGACATATGCGATCTTGTGTAACAAAAATGGTATTAACAAGTAAACTAGATCTTTTCTCTTGTTTTGTTTCCTTACTTCTCCATAGCTCTCATAGCTTCAGTAGGATGATAATATTCTCTTCTCTTTACTTGTCCGGGTACTCCATAGACTCCGAGATCATTGAACATGGCGTAGTTGGTACCGGGAACTATGCGCGATGCGGGAGGTGCTCTGGAAGAAAGCGTTTTAGAAAACTAAGTCCAGTCAAAGTGTAAAGAACACATCTCCCTTCAGAGTTTGCTAAATAGGCAAGTTTTTAAGATAGATACGCAGAAGATATGACTATTTACTTTTGAATAACACTTTAGTCTACAGAGTATATTCCTTACTATGAGTGGAATCCTTATAAAATTCCACTTATATTCTTTTATTAACCACGAAGAAAGAATTCTTGCAAACTTCTGATTTCGTAAAATATGAATAAACAATCTTTTTTTATTCTACAAAAACAGTAACATTTACTAGATACTAGATCTAGACCAGAATCCCAACATGGTATTGGCCCATTTTTTAACTATCCCGGCGGAGAGATGATTAGGTTACGAAAAATTGATAATTGTTAACCTTAATTGTCCCTGTGGTCCTCGTTTGTGATCATAAATCCTGCATGGGTAGACTAGTAGTGGGTACGTGTCGAAGAGCTTCTCAGCTGTTTCGACTTGATCTTTTAGGGTATCAAGAGGGAGAACGATGTCTTGGAACACCTGAAAAATGGAAAAGATAATTATAATTAGAAAGAAAACGTTTTTATCTTTCTAAACCTAACGAAATTCGTAAGTTAAATTAGTTTAGTTTATTTATTTTTGTTAATAAACAATCGTTTCAGGTAAGAATTTAAGATTCAGAGATTAGAGAAAAAAATTGTCTTTGGTTAGAGAAAATTGTAATTTTTGAAGTTACCTGCTTAGCGAAGGTCATTTGTCTAACAGCGTTAGTAGTGGTAAACTTCAAGAAGGCTGGTTTTGGAGGGCACAACCATCCCAGGAAGAATCTGAAAAAGTAGGTTTACTATCAATATTTAAGTAAATTAAACAGTATTGAACTATATGAATCTAGCTTACCTAAACCCAGGATGATTCCCAAAGGGTATCATGGATTCCAGAACCCAGAAGATAGCTCTGTTGTGACGTAGAAGGTACGACTCCAGTGGGATATACTCCTCACCACCTGAATACTAAGGTTTCCATAGAAATAGTCTGCCTTTTGTACAAAGTTAATTCTCAAAATGCTAAAACCTGCGTATACCGTAAAGTGGTAAATTTGGTAATATTATTTCATATATTGTTTTTCGAAAGTAAAAAGTCCGTGTCGACTGCGTATTTTTATAAGAAAGTTGCGTATTTAGAAAAAAGAGGGGTTATTAAGTGTGGTAAGAAGCTAGCAGTGTAGCTGAGTTCACAGATTGATAAAATCCCAAAGGATCCAAGAAGTACTGTCGCATAAGCCATTCCCAATACGAACTCCTATATCCCGGAAACAGAATAACCAAGAAGATTCCCATTATCGCCATAGCATATATATAACCAAAATAGACTAATAAATATTGTTCTCAATAATCGTCTTCAAGTTCCAAAATGGAACTTTAAGTTTTTTTTACAAGGGGCCTCTTCACTCGTCAATACGATTATAAATTATATTTATATTATTTTAATTTACGGATTAGGAATAATGTTAAATGTTGCTACCAACCTCTTCCAACCATTGTTTCAACGTGCTTATAGAACCATGGCTTATACCAAAGACATACGTCATTAACCTAAATAAAGATTAGTTTGATATCTAGAAAATAATGTTTGAAGTATACGAGAAGTTAATGTCAGCGCCGAGAGTAATAGTGGAGTGTCACTTGCGTATTTTTAGGATTTTTAACACCGCACCTTCAGACAAAATGCACGCGCATACTTGCAAAGTACAATATTGAACGAAGAGTAGCCGCCAGATGCTGGCGCGGTTCTCGCAAAAAGGGTTCAGACAAGCGTTGAATTCATTACACTCCATCATTACTATTGGCGTTGAATATATTAAAGTACCATTCTCTGTTTTTCCGGCGTATTAACATCGGCAAAGTTTCCAACCATGATCACTGCGTTATCCCTATCGTAGATGGTAGCTTCTAGGTAATCGGGGACAATGTGGTCCTAAAAATATATGTTCCTGCTTAGTTGTTATTTGACAAATTAATTTTGAGATGGCTGTTGAAGGAATGCGTAATCAAATATTGGATACTCACCTTATCCAATGCTCCAGAAAGATCCATCATCTTGTCGCAGTACTCTTTTTGGGATTTGCACTGAAAACGAAAACGTTTAGATTTTCTTGAACCGTTAAATTTACAAGGAATCATAGGTTTTCACGGGCCCGTAGTAATTGTTGGCGTGGCCTGGCCGAATAAACCCAACTCCAGCCCTTTAGAACGCTACCCCTACAGGGAAAGATAGATGTGGTTAAACGCTGTCCGCTTAGAAACATGAACTCTACTAACCTGCACAAAAGGATAGCACAATTTAAACTTACCGGTATATACTTCATATGGATGAATGGTTTCACTTTAATGATCTGTAACTTGAGGCCGACTAGAAAAGCGAGGGTACCGTGAGACCTGAAAAGGATATGATAGCCTTTACAAAGACAAGCCACAAATTATTGTTTATAAATAACTTCTTAATATAATGATTTTGCATATGAGCTTACCAGGGCAAACAGTAATAGAGATCCTTGTGCTCGTTATCTTTGGTAACCTTGATGGTTTTTCCTTCTGCAGTAACAACTTCAAACTCTTCAATAGTTTCATGGTAGAGTCCAACCTAAACAATTAAATGAAACATATTATGATCTTGAATTGTCCAATATAGTCTGAATCAAGAAGAATAACCACGTGTTTCTTGCGTATTTTGGAGCAATTTTGCGTACTTTTATAGCCATTTATAACAAAAAGACTGCAACGATTGTACTAGTTTTATTTTGTTTCATGTCCAGAAAAAGACAAATACGCAATTGCCGAAGACTATGTATACCACCGCACTCTGGTGTCTTTTGTTTGTTAGAGAATACAGCAAATCACATATTATTTAAACGGATTATTTTATTAAAAGTGTTTATTTATGTTTCTGTATTACGCGTATTACAATAATATTAGGTTTGTTCAAGGCAGAGTCTATTGATTCAGTATAAAACTGTTACCTTATGTGAATAAGTAGTCATTCCTGTTCCGAAAGCTAGACCTCCGAGGGTTGCATCGCCGAACTCTAATGTAACCGCAAGCGTATAACCCCTAAATTATTTAATCATTACAAAATGTGTTAACTTTACTTCAAGGAACTTTACTATTGCAATTTCACTGGAACAACTAATAGAAACAGTACATTCTAGATCTAGGTAACGATTAATGTACTTTTCGTCTGATAATTTATAACAAATTGCAGTTAATATTACTAATTTGAAGATCATTTTGCTTCGTTTTACAGCTTTTCGTACTCTGTAAAGCTTATGTAACGACATGAACTGAGCATTCCAAAAGCTACGGGACCCTGAAAATTAATGAGCTCTATACGGTAACCCTTCATTACCTTATATAGTCCATTTCAAAGCCTAGACTACATTGCGCCGGCCTCGTACCACGCGCTGTGTTACAAAATTGCCTTCACAATAATTGAAAATGTAGCAATTTAGAACTTTTTTGAAGGCAAAATTTGGAACATCGCGCATCGTATGGGGACAGCGCAATGTAATCTAAAAAAACACTCACTTCGGCACAAGATATCTGCAGATATCTCGAACAGAAACGTTTGGCTCCACAGTCATAGTCATATTCTTCTCATCCAAGTCTAAAATATCGTGTAGTTCGATTGGAATCTGGTGGCAGGCTGTCTAAAAGATTTAATGAAATATATACACAACTTTTAGAAGTAATTATCTGTATTTTCAAGGTATAGTCCGTATCAAGAGCTAGGTTTCCGTCGCAGTATCCAGGGAAGAAGCGGTTTTATATAAATATGAATGTATTTTTGAAAAAAAGACTCCAAAAACCCCGTTTTTTCATTCACTTTTATATATAGTCAGTGCCGAGAGTAATAATAGAGTGTCACTTGCGTATTTTTAGGATTTCTAACACAGCACCTCCAGAAAAGTTGCACGCGCGTACTTGCAAAGTACAATACTGAACGGAGAATAGCCGCCAGATGCTGGCGCGGTGCTCGCAAAAGGGGCTCAGACGAGCGTTGATTTCTTTACACTCCATTATTACTCCTGTCGCTAGCTATAACGTCACCTCTCTCCAGGATCGCTGGAGACCGAAACCAAGTTTTAGATACAGATTATATATGGGAACGTGTTGTTCCATTACATAGACATTATTTTTGAAAGTTTCGTAATTATTCCGAATCTCGAGTAAATGCTGGGGGGTCCCGTTTTTCTTAGTTAGTTTAAGTTTCGCAATTTGCTGTTTATATCATTTGGTTTTCGCTTTTTCGAGGTGGCAACACTTCCCATCAAAATGGAAGTCTGCTATCTACTTCGTGAATCTGCCCTCATTTGACAGAACAGAAAATGTGTTAATGGAAAGTTCAATAAAAGGAAACGGATCTTGTCGGTTCTACGTCGTTCTTAAAAGAATCCGATAAGTCTCTGTTTTTTTAAGCTGTGTTAATTTCTATAGTTTGATTCAAAAGGTACAATGGAGTGTTACTTGCGTATATTTTGGGTTTTCGAATACTTTCAGAGCCATTTTCAATGAGTTTCTTTTTAACAGTCTGTTATTACTCTCGAATAGAACTATAGTTCTAACGTTTAAGCAAAGTGTTCAACAAACTTTGTTATTCAATGTTACTATGAGCCGATGCAAAATATCTAGTAAACTTTTACGTTCAAACTGTTCCAAAACAGTTAAAACGAGTTTTGAATGCACAAATTCGTAATTTTTATGCTATTTTCGATACTTATTTTTAATTTTATGAATTTTCTTTCAACCGTATTCAATAATTCTTTCAATTCTTCTAAATTGAACTGTGAACTTCTTTCAATCTGTAGTTGTTGAACAGTTGCACTTTGTAACCTATCGCCATATAAAGGTACTCTCATCACATGGTGGGCCCAATTTCCAACAATCATTTTTCGTTCCGGGCCCCTAAGAGCTTGTTTCTTACTTAAATCCTACCTTATCAAAGAACGACAACGATAAACTCTGCCAATTAGGTCTAGCTGTACATAGAAGCTTTCTTTTGTTGGCTGGCATCTTGTTCCATTCAAGAACCTATGAAATAATATTCAGATATATATTAAATCTCTTTTAGAGTTTGGAAAGAGTGTCACTTGTGTATTTTTAGGATTTTTAACACCGCACCTGCAGGCAAATCGCACGCGCGTAGTTGCAAAGTACAATATTGAACGGAGAGAAGCCGCAAGATGATGGCGCGGTGCTCGCAAAAGAGACTCAGACGAGCGTGGAATTCTTTACACTCCATCATTACTCTTGGCGCTTACTATAGTTAAATATACTTAATGAGTCTATTTCCTCACCTTACTCTGAATATCCTTAACCTTTGCTTCATGACTCTGTTCCTTCTTAAGATAATTGTTGTTCAGCCAGATTCGGAACTTCACGAAACAGTCGAATAGCTAAAGGTATTAATGTATAGGATGAACTCTGGGAATTTTATAAATTAGGTCGGCAACGTAGTTGCACAAAGTTTCCTAAAAACTTCACTTTGATTCCGAAATTTTATCAACCGAGCTAGCTTTACTCCCCATCCGGGAAACTTTTCTCAATTCAAAGTATTCATCTACAATCTTTTCTAACCATTCCAATATAAGGTAGCAAAAACTTTTCTCTTTTGTTTTACAATTCCTTGTGATTTGTAGACTTTTATCTGATGAATGAACAGTCTGTGCTGCGACAAAGTGCAAAGGTCCTTTTCCCAAAAGAGGCCAGATTTTGAAATAAGGACTAATAAAGTTGATAAAACAATTAAAATACACTTAATATTTAAATAACTTAATAATAATACTTACAAAACTAGCCGGTAGACAGAATATGACAATAACCAGGCCACGGTTGTCCTCAAGCCATCGAATGGCTTTGTCCCGCAGGGAATCGAACATTACTGACAAAACAATAAACAACTTAGAATAAAAAAGAATAACACTAACATATATAAATATCCAAGAATATAAGAAATTGTGAGAAATTATATTATTATGAGAAACCATTGGTGGGAATACAGAGACCGGGTCTGGCAGGGCCCACGTTTTAACACAATTCTCAACCCTGTGAAAAGCTAAAGAAGCTTAATGAAATACACATTATTGAAATTGTTCGTACATGTTTAGAACCAATAACTTAACAACTTTAGAAATTTTAAGCATTACTACATAGCATGATAACTTTTGTTATTAACTTTTAACTAATATCAATAGAAACAGTACAACTTCAGTTGAAAAAACATTAAGAAATAGGTTCAAAACTATGTCAAGAACTCCAAAAGTAACTGCGATAAAATCATTCGTTGCTGTTGGCATCAACGTCAAGTAATGGTTTGCTAAAATTAACGAAGATAAGCTTTTTGCCGTAAAGAAGATAGCAAACACATGAATAGTTAGCAAGGCAGTGATGAAAATAGATAAGTGCAGGGGGAATTATATTATATGTTCTAGATCTTATATTCTGTGAACTATAAAGATCGATGGACTTTTGGAATAGTTTGTGCTCTTGAAAATTGTTAAAATCCTTCTTGGAAATTTAAAGTCCGAGTATCTCGAGAACTTTTGAATTGATTTTCGAGAGATTATTTTAAACACTCCATTATTACTCTTGAATCGCACTAAACTAGTATCAAAATAAAGACCTAAACATTAACTGAAAACAAAACTACTAGAACAAAAAAGTTGGTAAAAATGGGTTGCTTGTTAAAAGTTGAGTTATGTTGTGAGAGTGTTAAAGTTGTGTCAAATAGAGAACATACTGGTACAGACAACAAAGTAAATAAAGAAAGAAATCCACCAAAGATTACTGAAACGATATATTCCTGCCTAAAGTCTGGAATTTCAGATAAATATACTTTAGAAAAGTAATATAGTCTGCTAAGCTATTACCTTGCCGACGATATAATTCTTCTAAACTACATATATATCCCTAGTTCCAGATTTTAGACAATAATAAATATAGACAATACTTATAAGATTAATAATTTTTGCACTTGATCGATCGGTAATTAGGCTCCGCAGAGTGTCGGATCCTTCACAGTTCTGGTGTTCTTCGGAGCGAGAGATGCCACTGAGAAAAGCTGCTCCGAATGGCTTTGCTTAGCTTCTCTGGAAAACGATAATTCGTCCATTTAGCTTGAGAGCTGGGCATCCGCGATTGCTTCATGTCATAACTAAGGGCTAGGTGTTCAGTGCAGTAACCTAAGTGCAAAAACATTTGTTAACATTAGCTGTCAACGACATTTATATTTCAATAACCTATTTAATATATTTCAATAAGTTATAGTCAAAGTTATTTATTTCCAGTCATATAGTAGATTTCTTCGGCGCAGAGCTTCGGCCATTTATTCCGGAATCTTCTGAGCAGAGACGGCTCCTTTCTGACATTCAGTCTTAAGGGAGACGAAATAGCTTGTGCTTGAATTCAAACTTTGAGTGACCACATTCTATGTACCAAAAGATTGAATCCTGGGAACAATTCTGAGTTACGTCAATTTCTATTGTGAATATCCAAGTTTTCACACTTTTTGTCACACTTTTACTTTTATGAGCTTCTTATTCCAAATAATTCCGAACTCTCGCCTTTGATACTTTACTATCAGTTAAGTAGAACATCTTCACCTAACACTTTCTACTTTATAAATCCGCCTTCCTAATGAATATTCAACACCGCTCATATGACCACTTCCTTATTACTGAACATTATGGAATTTTCTTAGATTCAAAGTTAGATAAACCGATCAAAAACTGAAATTTACATCTTACATCATTGGTAATTTTAGATCTTTTCCCAGATAATAAGTCAAAATGGTCTTAAAACAGGTTTTTCCTCAGGTAGACATGGGGACTCCGATCAGACCACAAAAGACCAGTTCATGGTCCTAGTTAGGTCTAATTGCTTCAAATTGTATCCTTGGCCAACGGTACAAGCGGTCTTAGAGGTTCCACTGTTCATTTTCGCCTCATATAAGATGGTGTCTTCATATTTCATCTTTGTTTTATAGTTTGTTAAATCGTTCAAGTTTGTATTGAGGAAGTTTTGTAAAGATGCAAATGCTTTGGAAGCTTGAACGATTTACCTGGAGATCCTGAAAGTTATTGAAATATATTCAGCAAAGGAAGACCTTTAAACATTTTCTTTGTTTCATTTGTTTCTTCAAACTCTAATGAACAGCTCTATAGGTTTTGTTACGGAGTCACTTTTAAGCTTCTTAAAGTCTAGGCTGAGTGTTCTACGTCCTCAAAACTAAAGCCAGCTATTTTTCAAGCCGTGTAGCTAGAGTCTATCGAATATGAAGAAACTTATGTACCCGAGATTTTGTAAAACATACGAACTAGTAAGAATTAATCGCCTAGCAATAGTCCTGACTAAAGACAACTAGTTTTTGAATTTACAATGCAAATTTGCAAGCTCAGTGTCGGAATCCAACGGTCTGCAAACGATTGATGGATTCATTCAGGTTTTAGAATCTAATTTTTATTGGCTGGAAGAGAAACACAAGTTACCTTTTGTTTGATACCAAAGTCCAAATCTAAACTGTTTGCTCATTATTACTTCGAGTACCTGAATTTCGGTAAGTTATCGGGCATAAAATATCATTACCCCACCTAAGTGGAACAGTTTTCCATTATTCTAGACCTCATAACATATTTAACTGTTCTTCGAATATTAGAATATTATGTCTATTTTTACTATTTTCATTCCTGAGAACGATTAGCGATGGTCGTTTACTCCTTTGTCTCCGAGATTAGCTTCGGTAGCGCTCACATGCCAAAATTAGCTGAAATTTGAGAATAGAAACGAAAGAAAACGACTCAGTTTATAATATATCTTACAGAAAAACATTCATTTTAAATACACTTCCGTCTTTATTTTTTGCAAATGTAACTTATTGTTAGAGGAAACCCCGAAGCTCTCGTCGTGTCGAATCTTGGTATTTCTGTAAAATGAACTTTGTAAACTTAAATATTAATAAT
>JAQGAV010002533.1:0-15311 GCA_034691345.1 Phasmarhabditis papillosa
GCCCGGGCAGTTGTTTGCCTGCCCGGGCAACAATTCTCAACTGCTCTGGCAGCTAAAAACTACCCGGGCGCCCCACCGGGCGTTTCTATACTGCGGCCACATGGGGATATTTCGTTGGAAACCTTGTTCTTGATACAGACTATATTTGCCAGTACTGAAACAATTAGTTGCTGAGTAAGGTCTGTTTCAAAATCTAGATTACATCCTCGCGCCGGCCATACTCGATGCGCAGGTTTGCAAAATAGTGTCTTATGAATTTGCCCAGGTTTTAATCTTTAACGGCGTCATTTTACAACACTGCGCACCGAGGAAGACCCGCCCGATGCAGGCTTGGTTTAGAAAGAGCAGACAATAGTTCGCAACTACAGATGGAACCAATTCTGATTTAATAACGCCATGCTTGTGTTAACATAAGATATTCCTTATATTACTGACTATTCCAAATGGTTCGTAAAGAGACTAAGATTGCCTAGTGTGTCTTTTCTGAAAGATACATAGTTGTACTTGCAATATCATAATGAATAGCTAGGTTTACAGCGCAGCATCCTGGAGAGAGGCGGTTCTATACAAAAAATAATGTACTTTTGAAGAAAAAGCCATTAATCAACCGAGTTTCCATTAATTTTTATATAACACCGCTGCATCCCGGGATACGGCGCTGGAAACGTAGCTCTTGGTAAAGACAATAGTAGTCGCTGCCTTCCGTTACATGAAGTACCACTTCGTGTCTAGATTGATGCAAACTATGTCATGTACTACCGACGGTTTCTGATGGTTTCAACTTACACAATTACGGTAAATCCACCTTGTGATTGGGCAAAGTACTCCAAGATAACCTAACCTAGAATACACATATATACTTCTCTAACGTTAAAAATTATATCTATAAAATATTTAATGTTTTTGCTCTCGGGAAATAGTCCCTCTGGTCTCTTACCTCGGTGCATTCAATATGAATAAAGGAGAACCTAGTTGCCCTAGCAACTGGATGCGTGCGTACATTCCGAAGTGATAGTTATATGGAAATATGTAAAAACAGTTAATTATATACATTATAGAACATATAAGATACCTGATATATGGAAAATTAGTTCCTCTAACCCATCATATAACACCCCAGCTAATGTCGTACCACCCAACCGGCTAACGGGCCCATGCCTCCCTGTCAAATGCCCAGCCCTGACCCATATAGTTGCTTTCGGAACGTAGCAGCGGTGGAAGAGATAGTAGGCGTAGGCGTAGGCGCCCCATAGTCAAAAATTGTTGGCCCGAACTTTCATTGACTTGACAAAAGTTATCAACTAGTAGGATTCCTAGACGATCATATTCCATGAATAGTGTTAAGTATTCTGTCTCCCAGACATTTTGAATATATTCATCATAAGATATTCTCGAAGCTGACTTGAGACTGCAATTTTTGATCGAAGAACCCTTATTGTGGCCCACCAAAAACACGACATAACAACTATTTTATTCGTTGGTTCAGATATTATGAGAATGGTCGATGTTCAGACGCGGAAATAGTTTCGGATGATTTGTGGAGAAGTCATGTGTGGCCTAAAAGTTAACAATTAGGGTTAGTCTTTCGACGGGTTAGTTATTGAACCAAATGGCTATGTTTTTCTTCGGATTTGAAGTACCTAGCATCAGACTATGGATACTTGGATGGCCAGGGTTCCGCGCCGGTCGGCATGTGCTTTTTTTTTCAAAAGTGAGCCGCGGCAGTTCGCAGGTTTGCGAAGCCTTGTGGATAACCTTCAGTTCAGCGAAACCGGACCTCTACTAGTATTTCAATGACCGTTGGGTTCTATTCGGATATTTGAATCATTGCTTCCTGTTGTTGTCTATATCGTAATTCTTGGAAGAAGCGATTCTATTGTTACTCCAGTATCAAAAAATAAGCTCTTGCGAAACAACAGCTTCTTTGTTGCTTGAGAGAGTGTATTCCGTTTATTTATAGCTCCTTTTATAATTGTTGACTTTGCTCCAGTATACTGCCTGCCACACTTGCCTTTATCGTCTGAATCTTGGCTTCAGATTCTGCAGAAGCTGCTGCAGATACATAGGCTGACCATCAAATGACGACGGAGCGCGACGAAGTCTGAATTGAAATGGGGCGCATTAGGAACTCATTGTAAGAAATAGGAATTGCCAACTCTTGTGTTTCCAACTAAGGTTAACCTCCAAGTGTACTATCAAGCTACACGTTCATTATATCAGTAGCAAACTACTGATATTTTTGAAGAAAAACATGTTATTGTTTGTAAAAATGGGTCTGGATAGTGATATTAACACTATAGTTCCTTACGGCGCCTGGAAATACCGATTATCGCAGTTTCACTTTTCTTATTTTTATCAGGATTGTATAGAACACATACCTATACCAAATTCGGATATGGCACAATGTCTAAAACCTATATGGCCCTGTCTTCTTAGGTTCACTATAATGGGCCTCCTGTATGCTCGTATATCTTCCCAGAAGTCTTTAGGGACCGCCCGGTAGTAATTTTTGAGCGGGCCGGGCCGAATATCCACCCCGAATCCAGCGCTTAGCCCTGCCCGACATAACTCCATCTCTATCTGTATCTTCCTACCTTGGTTGCATGTAATATAGATCGTAATAGTTATCCGACTCCAGAGAAATAGCAAATGAAACTAGCAGCGCACAGATATAAAAGACGAACAAAAAACGAGCAGACATACTGTAACTACATCATATAATTAACTAGGAATAAGTAGTAAAGGTCTTAAAATGAAAAGAAACCGGGCAGCAGAAAAGATGAGTAAAAAGCAATATCGCTAATGGAAGTAATGGTTTTAATGAAAAACAAAAAATGAAAGTAGAAAAACACTGAAGACTGAAGAAATATAGGAGAAATGAGTATCTCTGTCTGGGAGCATAAAGAGAAGGAAGGGTTGAGATGGGTTGAATGATGCGGGATTTGTCATTGAATAGAAGAAGTCACATAATAGCGCCTTTATGTCTCTGATTTCTACTAAACATGCGAAACCTCAATCAGAGCCAAATTCAAATTAGCTCATGCATACCAAAGATATCTCTCAATTACAACAATCGACTACTCAAAGCTGACTTTCGCAAAGAAGTTCAATCATCTTGAGTGTGCGGCGTTAGCAAGTGACTAGATGTTGTAGAGGACAAATGAGATCGAATCCGGCACTAACAAAAATGATATCTGCATTAATTGGACTCCAATTTCACACTCTTACCATTAATTATGTATTTTCACGTAGCTGAAAACTGGTCACCAGCGTTTAGAGTTTCTGAGGGGGAGTGAGTGAACCACAACAGAAGGCAAGAGAAGGAGGCTCGTAGTAATTATTAATCCAATTACTTTTAATAACCCCATTGAAATGCGCAACTTTAACAAAAGTATATATTCAAAAAATTTATTAATAAAAGAAGTTTCTACAAGAGGTGACAAAACATGAATACAATGACTACAAGAAACTTGTAATCAAATAATTTAACAAATGATACATACAATATAATGAGTATCTCACTGTAGATATTACGGAAACCCAGTTTACCCACAAATACAACTCTGAGAATGAATTACTCAGTGCCATTCGTATGAACCTCATTGGCCTGCAAACGAAAAATATATGCTAATATTATTTCTTAGGTAGTAATAAAGTTTTATTATCCCAATATACTGAAACAATACCCCACATCTATGCAAAAAGGAGTATGTTGCGGTCATTTCTGAACAAATCAGTTAGCAAGTAAAAAAAGATATCACAAATAGAAGAAAATTTCAATAAGCAAACGGCACGAATGGCCTTCACAAATCTCCCAAAAAGTTTCAGTAAAATTCCGGAAAATAAATTTGTCAACAACAATATTACTAACCCAGATTTGAAAAAAAAAACCAGTGATGCGAGAAATTTTTCTCCAGCTCTTTGTTTATAACTTAACGCTCATGTAAGCAATATGCCATACAAATACTTCCTGGGTCTAATTCATATTCCACTTATGCGAATATTACAAGAAAATAAGCAAGATTTTGTATATTATCCTAGAGAAGAGAAGAATTAGGAATAACATCTTCCCAAAATCAGTTCAAAAATAATAACCTAAGTTGGGATTTGGCCCCTCAGTTTATATTTAAACAAATAAGTAAACTACCTCGTTAGCTTCATCATCCTCATCCTCGTCGTCATCATCCGCCAATTCAATCATATCTTCACCGGCGTCTTCGACATTTGGACACAGGAAATATTGTACAGGGTTAGTCCACAGATCGTCCTTGATCAGCTAGAAACAAAATTTATTCTGAAAGAAAACCACATTCCAAACCTCGCAGATATCATCGACTGTTGGGTCAATGTCTTCAGCAAGCCACTCCGAGAAAGTGAGGGCTTCAGTTGATTCGGAAGGCTAGAAATACATTTGTAGAGAGATATTTCCCATAATTCCTACAACTGGGCGTTTTCCAGCTTTCCACGTTATCTGAGTTGTTGTCGTACATGGGTTATCTCCAAGAGTGAAGACCTTCTGAACCTAAAACAATAATTTTGAGCATACATAGTAGGGGAATACTTACCATTGGCTCTTCGAAATAATCATTTGGCCCAAAATCAATACGAATCTTGAACCCTCTGCTTGGCTCAAATTCTTCAACCTGAAATATGGAATATGAACACGTATAAAATTCTTCACAACCTCGATAGTAGTAATAGCTTGCAGGAGGTTCATTTCCGAATCCTCTACAATGCTTCCCAATTGGGGATGGTTCAAGAACTGAAATACAGGCTAAGATGATAAGATGCTTGGGAAACCAACAGCAGTAGACCAGAAGTGTGGAACATCCTTGATAAGAGCGGCACGCTGCTCAAAAAGTGGAGCCCTCAATCCATTGTACTTCTGCTCAATCTAAACAAAAGTCAGTTACCCATCAGAACAGCCGTCCAAGCTTACCTTTAAGATCTCTTCCGAAGCCTTCTCATTCATGGAGTCGATTTCTGTCTGAACTCCGTCCATCAGCACGATGGTCTTCTTAACAGAGGTGTCTATTCCGGACAAATGTTCCGGAATGTCTCCCAATTTGGCACGCTTAGCCGCCGGTTCATCAGCCATTTTCCTGAGAGCGGCAAAAAATACATTCGGATCCATTTGAGAGACAATGAAAATAAACAAAAACAAAAACTTGCAAAGAAGCTAAAAAATTCGAAAAATTTGAAAACGAATTGGCAAATTGCCCTCTAAAGAATACTTCTGTAGGTGCGTGCTACAAGACCCGCAACTCCGTCTGCCGCGAGCGGTCTGCAAAGCGGCTTTTGTTTTGGCACGTACCCAAGGCTATGGCCGTGACGTCATAACCAGGTCCTGCAATGCCGTCCGATGGCGCTCATTTCATAAGTGTTTCAATATTATTCAAGTCATACGTTTCCTCCTCCGAAGCTTCTTCCATTTACTGTTTTACAACTTATTTTTGTTATTTCAGCTTATTCAAACAGTGTTCAAGTAAATTTTTACCTAAATGTTCCTGCTTATTTCATAGATGGAATCACATACTAAGGTAAGCTGGCTTTTTATATAATTAATAGTGAACAAGTATTATAAGCTTAATATAGTGTATAGTAACCGTTTCTTTACAGGTAGTTTTACCGGTTCTGAAGAGAAAAGGTCCGTGTACCCCCGATGGATCCCCGGAACGAAGTTTCAAAGAGAGTGCGGCCAAGAAGTTTAAAGATGCCGATGTATGTTTTGATATTATATGCTACAAGTTTTTACCACGATTATATTTGTTTTTCTAATATATGCTTTTAGGCCTACTCCAACTCTTCCAGTGGATATTCTCAAAGTCCAGCATCCAGCTTAGTGTCACCAATGCAGGTTTGTTTTGATTTATTTTATCATACCTGCTGTTACATTGTTGATCACAGTATATTTACGTTTTAGTCTCCCTCTCTTCGAAGTAGTCAGTTCGGATGTCCGCCTCCTCCTCCACCACCTAGACGGATGGATCCCCCTAGCAGTAGTGTAACCACTCCAGATTTCAGAAATAATAGCGCGGAAATACGGTTTGTTTCGAAATAAACTTTGTCCTTATGTGTATATTTTCAGACGACCTCGAGGACCAAAAACACCGCCTATGTCGCCCAGTGTAAATTTGTCCGCAACAACTACCCAGGTTTTGTTAATTTTTTGGAACTATTTTTATTGTTTTCTTTAGCCATCATTTGCTAATCAGTCTCATCTGGCTTATGCTCCACCGCCCCCGAATATGATGTAAGCTTATTATTGTTTCGTTTCAACGTCTTATTTGGTTTAGGTGTGGTTATACGAATGGTGCACCTTATTACCCTCCTCCATTTCTACCTCCTGGATGTCCGTATCCACCGCCAATGCTTTTTGCCGGATTGCCACCGCTTCCGCTTCCTCCGATGCCAACAGCGGCTTCCGCGAATGGTTCGTTTGCATCTTAGTAGAGATTGAAATTAATCATAACTAATTGAATGTGATGCTTCTAATCCTAGATTTTTTGTATTTAGCAATAGTTGAAAACTGCATTTTATTTTCTTTCAATTTTTTCTACATTATTTTAAAGATGTATTTAAGGTATATATGGCTCGAATCAAGTCAAGCTAACAATATCTGATATCCCGGTAGTCAATGGCGAACGAGAGGTTTGTTTTCTTAATTTTGAGACTAGTGGATATTTTATTGTTATAGAAAGTGAAGGATCGTACAGAGAGGCGAGAAGAAAATTTGAGTGTACCGCCACCACCACCACCAAGACTGTCACCTATGAAAAGGTATTTTTTTAATTGTGTTATTATTCCCCGTTTTTAAATTCCTTTTTTTTAAATTTTATATACAATTCTAAACTTTTAGGACGGAATTTGAACCGAAACAAAATGTTCACATTCCTATTGTACCTCCTCCACCTCCGGCTCCTTCGACTTCGATGGACCTCAACAAACCCCCTCCACCTATTGTGCAGCAACCTCCACGACAACCGTCCCTCGCCTGTGATCCTATTCTGATGGATTTGTTATCAAGTTCAAAACCAGTATCATCTGCTCCACTGAAATCGTGTATGAAGAGGAAGACTGTGGACCAACAGGTAATTAATATAATAGTTAACATGTAAACCTCGTCTTGCAGATTCCATCTACGAGTAGAATTCTAAAAGATTGGAAGGAAGATCCGAAAGAGAAGGATAAGGAGCGCCTCAAGGAGAAAGAAGAATTGAAAGATTTGCCACGAGAAAAGCCTCGCGAAATTAACCGCGAAGCCCACAAGGAAACACCTAAAGAACTCGATAGGATACGAGAAGATCAGAAGCATCGAGTAAAGGAGAAGTCGAAAACTGATGTTGTCAACGGCACCAGCAACCCCAGGAGTGTTGGTGAACACAAGAAGAAACACGTGGAACTAGAGAAACCCAGCAAGAAAAACATCAAGTCCTCGGAAATTCCTTCCCAACCTCCAGCGGCCGATGCAAAAAAAGAAAAACACCACAAGGATAAGAAATCATTGCATCGTGAAAAGTCTTCGGACGTGCCAGCTAAGAAAGTGAAAGATTCAGGGTTCGTTTTGCATCGTGTTTAAGAAAAATAATTTTACGTTTTTTAGAATTGATAACTCTTCTGATATTGTCGCCTGCAAAAAGGAAAAGAAACACAAGAAGAAAGACAAGCATGAGAAGAAGGGTATGTTATGTGACTGGATGAAATAAATGCTGGAATAATTGTAGAGAAGCAACTTCACGAGCCACTCCTTGACCATGAACATCGAAAACCAAAGAAGAAAAGCAAAAAACATGATAAAAGTAATTCGTTGGACGAAGTTCCAGTTGATGGCGCCAAAACAATTTCAAAAGAATCTGAAGCGGTTAGTTTCTTTACGTTTTATTTTTTATACCAAATAATTATTTTACAGGTTATATCTGCCCAGATAACGGTGCGGTCAACTCATGAATTAATTTCGAAGATAAGTCATGAGGAGGATTGTAATGGTGATAACACTCCATCTTTATGTGTAAGTGATATAAGCACATCACCGGCTACAGTAGTGGAGGATAAGAAAGTAAGTCATTATTCATATTTTTATTGTAATGCAAATTTGTTCAGGAATCTTCTTGTTCTCCCAATACTGAGGCTGCCGAGTGTGTCCTCTCGGCTGAATTACTGCACCCAGGAGCCGAGGATACAGTCAAGCAAGAATTGACAATTCCCGAGGTATGTAACATCATCATTTTCGTTATTTTCTCTCCAACTTTGAATATATGGTGTTGCCAAAAAAAATTTTAATCAGTTACTGATTTCACATTTTAGGTGATCGATTTGGAGAAAGAAAACCTATCGCCGTTGAATTCCACAGTGGAAATTATACAAATTGAAGATTCTGATTCTGATGACGATGTTGTAGAAGTACTACCTTTAGAAGTTGTAGTACGTTTTTCATTTATATGACGTTTTTAATAATTTTTTTAAAGTTGACTCCTAAACACAAAGAAGATGATCCATACGTCAAAGTGACGGATTCATTTCCTTCTTCGAACACTGCCGAGACTCCACAAACCACTGTTGATGCCACCACAAATGCGATTGAAAAGAGGGCTACGGCTAGCACAGAACTAGATAGCCAGGTAAACTGTTTGGGTTTTTTAAATAAGTTTTTCTTCTAAGATTTCGAAGGAAATGGCAGGTGGTGATGTCAAGATGGAAATTGTCACTGATGAAACCCAACTGGTAATTTTTCAGAAACAGTTTACAAACATTTAAACAATATTTCTCTTTTTTTATTACGGAACTGATCAGCAGTTTAGTTCAAAATTTGATTTCATCATTTGGGATTCATTCATATTCACATTCTTGTATAATTTTTTATCATTTAATATAATTGCATAAATCTTCCTTTATTCCAAGTTTATCAATAGTTTATTTAATTACTGGCCAGCACAATTGATGTTATAGATAAAATGTGAAGAGGGAATGCCTGAGTCAATAGTGGAATCCTCAGTGCAGGTTAATGGAAACCAGTCGATGAGGGATTGGTAAGAAATTCTTTTGCAACTTGTAGTATAACTATTAAATTCAGCACTATGGACAATACTCCTGCCACATCTGTCAAAGAAGAACAAATAAGTGCAGATAGAGAATCTACCGAAGATGCCGAATCAGATATCAAGAAGAAGAAGAAGAAAGTCCCACGGATGTCCTCTAAGGTTTGTTATTCATTCAAAGCATTACAGTTAAATGACAAGTTTATCACGAACTATGTTTCAAAAATGATCATGTCTTTTTATAAATATTTGCCTCGTTTAGTTTCGTCACTTGCTTTCTATGGATGTTCATCCCAATGGCGGAGCAATAATGTTACGGGCTGATTGGCATCAAGTTAGAGCAACGTTTGCTAAGGAGGACAGGTAGTGTATATTCCGAGTTCACATTTCACTATTCTTCTTTAGAATTGAGTTTGCCCGACAATTTATACGACTGGGACTGTCTGAGAGAGATGGAGTACCTCTATTCGTGATTGGTGTTTTGAAGAATGCTGCAGACTACTTAATGGTGCGTTTAAAAATACTGTACATGTAACTGCTTATATTTCAGGATCTCTTCGATTATTTGTCAGAGAAGCATGGTAGTTTGCCCGTTAAGGTTGGATCCTTGACAAACAAGCAATTGGTCGAGACAATGTCATTGGAGGCATATCACAGACTTGTTATGGAGACCTGTCATCACGGAACATTCAGGTATGCAATGTTTGGCTTTCATTTCAAATGTTTCTGTTTTCAGAGCGGGTCCACTTCATTCGTTGTCGATGGTCGGGGCAAAGCAAGAGGAATGTGGCCAATACTTCAAAGAGATCATTGCTGAGCTAGAAAAGTCTCCGATCTTACGTCCTTTGATGCCCTGGGGTGAATGGAGTGCTCTCAATATGGAGTCGGTTACTGACAGTGACGATGGTCCAATTTTCTGGGTTCGTCCTGGTGAGCAGGTATGAATATATATTTACAAAGTTTTATAAAACTGTTGTCTTTAAGCTAATACGAACCGATGAACTAAAAGAAGATCGCAAGAAAAAGACGAATGCACAATCGGCTAAAATGGCAATTAGGTTTGTTAAAAAAACATGATTTTTTAATGCATATGTTGCAGGCATTCTGAACGTCGTGAACTTCTATTCGAAGACCGAACTCCTTGCCATGCTGATCACGTGGGCGATGGACTCGAAAGAAAGACAACGGCAGCTGTGGGTATCTTGCAGGCCATCAAAGGACCAAATGAGAAGTAAGTTTTCTATATTTTTCAAATTTTGCTTTGACTAAAATGTATCAATTAAACATTGTTTTCTCTCTAGGATGAAAGAACCTCGAGCTGTCAAAGACGTTGTTTGTTTTCACGCTGGGGATTTCCATAGGATTGTGGAGCGATTACAGCTGGATCTGTATGAACCTCCAATGTCTCAGGTATAAATGCTTATGTTAGTAAATTTAACAATCATCATTTCAGTGCATCCAGTGGGTAGAAGAGGCCAAACTGAATCAACTTCGCCGGGAGGGTATCAAATACTCTAAATTTCAGGTAACTGGTTTTTTTGTTGGCCAAACTTGATTATTTAATTCCAGCTTCACCATAATGACATCTATTTCTTACCGAGGAATATAGTACATCAATTTCGTACCATATCAGCTTGTGCCTCAATCGCCTGGCACGTTCGCCTTCAGCAATATTACCTAGAACCTATGTTGAACGAGGATGATGAAATGTAGATCCTTTCATCGTCACATGATTTATGGTAGTTTTATTTAATAATCTCCATTTATGCAGTTTCCCGCTAGATTTAGATTGAGACGAGTGCTATTCAGTATGTGTTATTTATTGTAGGTTTTATCTTCGTAAATGTCGTTACCTTTGTTTGATCTGTTTATCCAAGTCTACCATTGCGTGTATTTTCAATTTTCAGGCGTTTTACCGGTGATTATTATTTTTGTTGCGAACCCGGTCATTATAATTTTTGCTTTTTATACCTTATCCCACGTTTACACAAGTTGGCTTTATTAATCTCCTACTTCGCTGTGATCTCCTTCTGGATTTTTCATTTCGTACAGAGACCTCTTTCATAACTTTGTTTTGTTCCCTCAGCCCAAAAACGAATTCTCATGTTTATCTCTTTTTATCTATCTATTTTTGTTAGTATATGTATTCTATGTCCAATATCTGCTAGTCCTTCATTCTGTTGTTTATTTAGACCTTGTAAATATAGTTACATCTTTGTTGACTTCATTTAATCGTACTGTTACTGCTAGCAAGATGATATTGTTGAGTCCGCATTTTCACTCCATATTTGCATCTCTCAGAGTTTGTTGAAAAACATAAATATTTTTTACCTTTTCAATACTGTTATTTGATATGAAGAATAGGGCATTTGTATTGAATTAATTTAACCGATATTAACAAGTGCATAGAATTCTTTGGTGAATTCATATATTTGGAATACCCGTCCAAGATGAAAGTTCCTTCTCAGATCTTCCGTATGATCCTGCAATTGGATTCAATTTACATTTAGCCAGTTGATTATATTAGTTGCTTTAAATTACTCTTTGGAATTTTGTGGGACCACTAGTGTGGTTTTAACTTCGACATTTGTTTATAGATTACTTGTTTTTGTTTTTGATTTGTTCTGTTTTCCTACCTCGATGGCCGGTAACATTGATATCACTTGTGCTATTCGTATTATTGCATTTTCCTCATTTATAGTCTTTTCGTATTCTAGAAGATCGCGGATCACTTGGTTCCGAATCTCGTCACATACGGGAGTCGCCTCTTCGGGCATCATCGGGTGGCCTGGAATGATACTAATTCTCAAAAACACACTACCAAGCATCATATAAGGGGGCCTGTGCAAAATTGTAAAGTACTTGTGCGGGTCCGGCCCAGGCTCTGACCCTTCTAGTTCAACGTTCTGGTTCGCAGGTTGCAGTTGCAAGATTAATCTAGCTTAGTTTTATAAATTAAACAATACGCTTCTATCATTTTACTCACTATTAAATTATATTTAAGACTTTCGAATAATACTGAAAGTTTACAAATCTGAAACCGTGCTATGTATATGCATAACGGTATCCAATCTATTAGAGAGCCGTATAGTCTGTTTCCACAGCTAATATTTGCAGCATCGTATTCTGGGGAGCATTTAAATATAAAATAATAGAAGCTCGGTGGATTGGGAGCCTTTCCTTCAAAAGTACATCTATTTTGATTTAACACCACATCTCCGCAGAATACTTTACTCGAAACGTAGCATTTGATATAGACAATATCTAGCTCCAATGACCAGAGCCAGGGCTGGGAAAAGGACGGCCAGTCCGGCCCGTGAAATTCCCGGCCCTGACCAGAGCTTCGTTTCATTATCTTCCTGCTTACCGGGGTTCCAGAGTAAAAATGCAAAGATACACAGCATCTCCTCTAATTGAATCTGTAGCTTTTCCAGTCGACCGATCACTACTCTAAGGTATTTCTGGAAGCAGGGAACGAACAGCCTAGAAATACAAGGTGCAAGCTACAGTGGCCAAATATGGTCATGTATTACAGTAATCTGAGTATTGCATCTACAGTAGCCCCAATTAACTTACTTGTCGGTATCCTTGACGGTTAGTATGGAATCCTTTCCAATGTTCGCAAAGAATTTGGAGAGATTTGTTAAATCAATATAGTCTCCTGTTTGTACAATAAGTCGGTTTTTATCTCCTGAAAAAAATATATTTTAAAACTCTGTCAGACCTCTCAGGGCGGCCTCATAAAAAGGGCTTCGGCCCTGCCCGGCCTTTTTAACTTTCGGTTATTTCGGCCTTGTCCCGGCCCGGCGTTTTGAGAGGTCTGCTCTCTAAATCTGTGCTCGTATTCATAAGCACTCTCCTCGCCTCTTCTTTTTTCCTTCTGTGGCCTCGGAAATGTTCTCAGCGAAACGGTATTCTCCAACGCTCCTGACTGTCCCGCGCCTCCATCATTTCTTTCCCGGGAACAGCTTTCGCTCATTTGCTAGGTGACGGGAGCGCTTGTTATTCCCTCCGGGAAATATCTTTTCGGTTTTCATGTCGGAAACGATGGCGAATACGGAAACCCGCCGCAACATGGACCAATGCTCGAAAACATTATTAAATGACGCAGCATTCCTAACCCCGGATAAACCATAAATGATCGTTTTTCGGTACTTGCGACTGACCTGTCCTTATATGATGGAATGATTGATCCAATAAGAAAAATGAGGTATCGAAATAACCAAAAATACCTTTCTGAAATAATAAATACATGTAAATGTCAAAGCTCTAATCCTACTGGATGGTCAAGGCTGGGAATTTCATTGGCCGCCCGGGCCGAAAAAGAATGGGCCGGCCTTTTCCCAGCCCTTTGGATGGTGAAAGTTATTATCTACAACGATATACAATGTATCATGAAGTTCTTTCGGCTGGATTCTCAAACGGGGATTTGGAGAGCTCCGTCGTTAGGTTATCAAACTAACCAAAGTACTTTGATCAAATGCTTTTAATTGTGGAAATGAGGACAACAGCCATTCCAGTATCGCATAATGGTCAGCTATGAACATTTTGTTAGATTCTTGTAGACTTACGGCTTGTGCATCGGGTTTCTGTAAAAGAGCATCAGTTGCATTATATGAATTCAACAAATAAGCAAAGTTTGTTATAATATATAAGTTTCTCAAGGTTGCAATGTGAAATTTTAAAAGTTAGAAGGGTACTTTTAAATCAGATACTCCCCATTTTTCATGATCATGCCTGTATTTCTGCAGCCCTAGCTCGAGCTTGGATGATAGTGCTATAGAAACGTATCTTGTAGAACAAGTTGTATAGTCTGTATGGTCAACGCCAAGAGGAATGATGGAGTGTAAAGTATACAACGCTCGTCTGAGCCCCGTTTGCGAGCACCGCGCCAGCAACTAGCGGCTTCTCATTCTGCACCTTGCAAGTACGCGCGTGCATTGCCTTCAAGTGCGTTGTTAAAAATCTTAAAAATGCGCAAGTGACACTCTATTAGAGCTAGATTTCCAGTTCACTATCCTGGGGGGTAGCGGTATTATATAAACTGAACGGAAAATCAGTGGATTGGCTTATTTTATTTAACTGGAAACTTGGATCTTGTTACAGACTATAAAACTAGTTAGAGAAGCTTTGTAACCAAAGAATCCAATAACACTTACAAATTTTAATTCTTCTCTGCCAAAGACTTTTCTTCTAGTTTCTTCTACTTTCTTATAATTATCCACCATTCTTTGTAGAATTCCTTGCTGACTGAATGGATCAGGAGGCTGTAAGAGTGAAATTATATGTGACTATCCGGAATGAATTTATGCTAAGCTGAAGTGATCTAGGAATGTTTTGAGGCAGACCCGGGCCCCTCCGTTAATACTCCACCCCTCTGGCCGTATTCATCAAGTTGCCCGCGGTCGATGGACGGGCCGGGCGATGGCGGGCGGTAATTGGGGGTGTCGGGCGCCCACCGGGCAGACCCGCGCGACCTCAGGCGGCTTGATGAATACCGACTCGGCGGTATCGCCCGTTCGAGTCATCCCTGTTCAGTAATCTCAGAAACGCAGCAAAATCATCTTCAGTAGTTGCATAGTGTCTCAGATTGTCCCGGTGATCAATTTGGATCAATATAAATCCATATGCTTACGGGCACGATTACCAAATTCGGGAGGAAGTTCAGAACCTTCATTTTAAGTCAGAATTCGCAAAAGTTGGCCCAATCCATCGTCCCGATGGGCCGAGGTCAAATTTTGAAGAAATATCTTAAACCGGTCCGGCCCGTTGCTTATATATAGTCTGTTATAATTATAGTCTTATAGTATAATTATAGTGTTACAGTCTGTTTTTATAGAATATATTACGGATTCATTGTGGATACGATTGCAACCTACCGGCCGTTCTGTCTTTCTTCCTATTGCATCTCTACTAGGCTGTATTCCACCTGCATTCATTCCTTTCTCAAGACAAATAGCTAGTCGACAGGCCTTACATTTTACTACTAAAATTAAATGTTTCTTGTTAATAAATAATACTTCATGATAAATTTCAAAATCTGTATTTTGATCAATTAATAGTTAAGGAGAAAAAGGATTCCCAATAAATAAGAAACTCCAGAACAGATATATTTTGTACTCGTATACTTTCCGCTTGTATTCAAAGAAGCTATGTTTGGAAGTTCTCGTTTATTCTGATTCCACAGTCTATCAATCACGGCTCGCTGCGCCCTAAGGCAACGGGACAGAGCAAATTCAAATGGTGAAATCTTGCGGCTCAATTCCTGGATTATTT
>JAQGAV010002534.1:0-15310 GCA_034691345.1 Phasmarhabditis papillosa
AACAAAAATCGCTCCCGGGAGCAGCATTTTGAACACACGGGAACAGACGGGAGCACTCCCGTGGGAGCAGTTTTCGCTCCCGCTCCCGCGGCGGGAGCGTTGGTGAATACGACCACTGGGGTTTGGATATCCTCCTTATCTTTGTCCACATTGGCAAGCTTTATGAAGTTTAACATGGGAAAACAACGGTATATCAACACATTATTAATCCATTACAACTACTAACTTTTAGTGAGAATCTCCGGCACGCGCTTAAAAGAAAGTGAACAAATGCAGACAAAAACATATAGTTAGTTCCCGGCTTTTAAAGTTTTTGTTTTACATTTTACTTTGAATGTTATCGTGTTCCTGTTACGGAGATTTATGTTATTTCAGTAAATTGTTATGTTATGTTTATTGCTTTTGTTTTTGTCACTTGTGCTATTTTGCACTGTATTACCTATTTAGCAAGGCCGTAAATATAAGAAACGGGCCGGCCGTTTCGCAGCCATGCTATTTAGGTCTACAGATTTCAGCTGATTTCAAGAGTCTAGCACACATTTCCTGCTGATAATTACAGATATCCACAGATTATACAGAATCTGTGCAGACTAATAAAGAACACGTTGTGCCCCGCCGTCTTCTGTAAATACCGTCAGTGCAATTAGTTGACAACCTTAAAGAAAATGTAAATTCAAACTGTGCTTATATGCAAATTAGATGGTAGATCTGTTCGGAAGTTCCGGCCAAATAATTCAATCTTTATAATAACATTTAAAGCTAAAGTATTGTAACAGAGTATTAACTAAATCAACGGATGTACAATAAGTTTCGAAAAGAAGATGTTCTCCATTTAGCCCTCCTAGAACAGAATTTGATAATTAACATATTCTAATTTTCTTTTAAAATATTTTGCATAATTTGTTCCTGTGAATTTCTCCTTTTGAGGTTTTCTGGAAAGTGAACATTGAGGTCAAGAAGGCTAAGCGGACACCTAAAGAACGTCAGTGAAATTGCAAGACAGTGTCTATTGACGCATTCTTTGTGTTTCAAACCAGACCTCCCATTTAAGTTAAAGTGACCTTTGAGGCTGAATAGAATTAAACTATGCAATTATATTGAAATGGTCAGTACAATACACACCCGCCAGATTTATGGAATCTTTAGAACGCGGACACCCAAGAGGGAATTAACTCTAGGGAAAGTATAGATAGAATTGTATTATTAAGTTAATTGAGCATTGTTTGTGACTATCCTATCTGAAACAGTTAATGCCAAATACAATATAGATGAGTCTAGGCACAATATCCAGTAACAAAGTCAAGAAGCTGCAAATAAATAGAAGTCGTTCACAGCTGCTGCATACTGTTAAAATAAGAAATCCACTCAACTAACCATTTTTTCTAATTATTCGTCAACAAATCAACAAACTACATCTTTACCATTTAAGAATAACTATTGAAGAGGATTCAGTATTAATAGTTATAAACTCTATATTTAAACATATATGTAGGTATTGTAGAAGTATCGTAGTATCTTCAGAAGGTATTAAATATACCTAGACATGGGTTTTTAAGGTTCTTTTTAAAGGGTGGGATGAATTTACAATTTGAAAGTTTTTGAGGGGATTCGAATCCGTGACCTCAGACCATCCAGCGGGCCGGGTGCGGGCCCTGGAAAAATTTGCCGGGCCCAATATGTGGGTAAAAAAACAATCAAAATATAGATTTGAATGAACTTTATAGTAATGGATAAACGAAAAGAAAGTCTATAACAAAAATAACATCTAGAAATCAGTACTACCTACATATATCAATTAGTAATGCTTCCTAGATAATAATTTTTTTTTCAAATAAAATTTAAAAAAAAATTATATTGATTTTTACCCTGGGCCGGGTGGTCCGAGGCCAAGGTTTGATAGTCTGGTGACCTCTCGCTTAGTAAATAGGATGTTTTCCTAACAATAAAACAGTATAAAAATAACAACAGTTGAAATCCACAAAACTTCGAAAAAACTTCCCCATATTTATATCTTTTCAAATTCTTTGTAAAAATAAGTATAGTTGATATATCATAAGTTTGTTATTCAATTTTTCGATTGATAATTGTAGTTTACTAGTTGTGCTCAGATTTACTACAACAGTTGTAATTTGGCAAGAGAAAATAATTCGTTTGTGGAGATTTAATACACAAACAACTATTAAGACACTTCGCTGGGGCATTGCAATTGTCATGCTCTTTCAAATCCGGAATATGCCACCCACAAATAATAATATAAACTACGGCTGAAGTTTGAATGTTGTATGTGTTAAATATATGTATTCCGCGGTTGCTTATAGAGAAAAATACTTACTGAATACATTAAGTATTTGCAATATAATATTATATATTATTGTAATCAGTTCACTACTCAAAATATCTGAGTAACTCTACCAGGCTAGGTACTTTATTATTGTTGTGGAATGGAATACTCCTTACTCCGCACTATGTTCATCGGCTTCCTTCTCAGAACGGACCGGTTGGACTCTGTGTTCTCATGGAACTAATCTTCTTTATATGGGGAAGATTTTACCATTAAATAATTCACTCCTAAATTCACTCTACTATATATAGTCAGCGCCAAGAGTAATGATGGAGTGTAACGAATTCAACGCTCGTCTGAGCCCCTTTTGCGAGGCTACTCTCCGTTCAATATTGTACTTTGCAAGTACGCGCGTGCAATTTGCCTGCAGATGCGGTGTTAAAAAGCCAATAAATACGCAAGTGACACCCCCATTATTACTCTCGGCGCTTATTATACTATAGTCGGCGGCCAAGGCTCATGCAAGGGTATACGGTACGAACTGCAAATGTTATTGGAGCGCTGCGGAGCAATGGCGCGCGAAAACGCGGATTAGTCAGTAATGCAATGTACAACACCACATCCAACAGTTTTTTTTATAAAACAATTAATAAATATTAGTAAATATAACTATTTTGCGCTTTTTAAATTGATCGCTTAGACCTTTAACTTGCATATCGTTTGGCCGCTGACGATACTAGTATTCAAGTATTATGAATATAACTAGTTACTCAACTAGAATACTAAATTATTAACTATTCCAAGTATGCTCACATTATTATAACTACTTATTTATGTTTGATTAGGTTTAGAGGTAGTAGTGTACCGGGTCCGTCATTTCCTTGATATTGTTGGTCTAGAACAGGTCTGCCGTCCTTTACAACTCCAACTCCTTATTCTGTTGTACATTAGAATATCACTTACTGGCAAACGTGAAACGAGTATTTATTACATTTAGTATAATACTATTAATTAAGAGTGTGCATCTTAGTGATTTAGCCCAGTGGTTATAGCAGCGGTCTCCGAATCTGTGAGGATCTCAAGCTGTGTGTTCGACTTCCGGTAAATGCAAAAAGGATGAGAAACCACTATATCTTATCCCATGGGCACACGAAAACTAAATGTTATAAAAAGCCGTCTTTTGTCAAAAGATTTACAGTTGTGCGATTAAGGGAATAAAATACTTAATACTTTAGTTTCTTTAAACAATAGGCAACAATTAATCAGCTCAATGATTCTACCACAACATTAATATTTTCAATTATATTTTTATATTTTCTAAACTATTATGTTCTATATAGTGTTAATATTTATATTAAATATTGGCATTTAAAGATAATTTTACATTTTCTCATTTTTGAGGCTGTTCGAGAAAGAAAATTGGTGGAAACACGTGACTGAACGCTAGTGGACACACAAGAATACAAATCAATAAACTAAATGGAGGGTGGCGGTGGTTTAGTTATTTAGTCAATTTATATAATACGCTGTTAATAGTATTAGATTTAAATTATATGTTCGCTATTGCAGTTTGTCATTTTATTGTTTTAATTTAATGTTAGAGACCTACTACGAAGTTAATTTTAAAACGATAGTACCCCACGCATTGTTAATTAGATTATATTTATTATTACTCTTGATCAAAACAAATATGATTGTTTATCGTGCAAAATGAAGAGTGCAACTTTAATTAATATACTTATTTTTTTAGTATATTAATTAAAATTGCAGTCTTAGTGACATATGTTGCATTATTGATAGGTTTAGACCAAGGAAAGTTAGCTATTTGAGTATTTTACTAATATTATTATGTATAATGACTAGGCTGTAGTTCAGAGATCAAATAGGTTACATTTCACCAGATTTCTTTTGAAAAATGAGAGTCATGTGATGGACTTATGATAAAATAAAAAGACCACACGCATTTCATTGATCGATCAGTTAAAAGCAAATATACATAAAGGCTACGCGCTTAAATATTATTTTAAATATATAATTTTATTTTTCTAATCAATACTTTATTATCTAAGCTTTCGTCTGATAACAAAACTAGCACCCAACATTGCAGTCTTCTTGATTTCGCTTAATGAAAAGGTTAATTTGTTAATTAAACAACTTTATTTAGTATTTATTATTTATAATAATACTATACAGAATTAAAACATTCTCGGTTACCACGCGAAAACTTTGTTCGGTTTAATAAATCAATTATCCTTTATAGTAAATACTCTTGTTGATTCTTATTTTATGAAACATACAATATTACTTTTTGTAGTATTAATATTATTATTATTATTTACATATTAATTACCCATGATGTTATATTTAGAATGGGACAGACGTTAAGTGAGCCAGTGACCACTAAGGAATCAGCCTGTTGTGCCAATGATGCCTACATGGTAGCATCTAGTTGCATGCAAGGATGGAGAGTTCGTTAGTTTAACAATGGGAGGTCTAATAACTTTATTATTTTATTGTAGATATGGAGGACGCTCACACACATCTTCTACAATTACCCGATGATCCTAAATGCGCATTCTTTGCTGTATATGATGGACATGGTGGACCAAAGGTATTACTTAAATAGACCCACCTCGACGATAATGAACTACCTACCACAAACATAAGTATTAGATTGGTATATTTTTTTCTATTCGATTTAAACTAGCATCTTACTATTCAACAACCTTGATTTAGATATATATATTTGTTCTTAACTACGTTATTCTTCTGCTTGTTAAAACTGGAACTCTAAACATGAGCTACTTCATAATATATAGTTTATCTCAAGACCTAGGTTTCCGCGCGGTATCACACTGCGCCCGCTTGTGATACCGCGTTGGAAACCTAGGTTTCGAGATAAACTATAGATGTGATTCTTATTTCTATAGAAGAAGAAAAACGTTATAGCCAAGCATCTTAATCTTCTTAATTTTGGCTTCTTTGGATGGATTTTAGACTCTTTGCAAAAGACTCAAAATACACTTAAGCTAACCAAAATATACGTTCGACAAAGTTGGCTTATGTACAAGAGTTCCACATTTAACAAGCTGAATAATAACGTTGTTAAGAAAAAAAATATATATATCACAAAATCAGAGTTGTTGAAGAGTAAGATGCTAGTTTAAACCGAATAGGAAAAACATATACGACAAAGATTTCTACAATAAATTGCCCACGTAGATAAACATAATCCGACAAACCTGCTGCTTCTAGGTCTCTCAATATGCCGGAATTAACCTTCATAAACAGGTTATTAGCCAAAAAGAATATAGTAAGTTCTTATTTGTCTATTTAAGCTAAATACTATTATTTTCAGGAGAAGGAGATCTAAAAGTTGCTTTACAAAAAGGATTTCTAGGCTTAGATGAACAAATGCGGGCCGTAAGTTTATATTTGTATTGAAACAAATACATTAATTATATTGTCCTAGTTAAGCGAGTACTATAATACAACTCAATTTGCCATTTTTATGGGTGTTTTAATTTTTTTAATGAAATACCGTTACAGTGGACGGCAATCTTTTACAAAGTCGGGTCACCGAACGTTTTTTTTTTTCGTTATTAAATGTACTTATAAGTTATGGTTTATATATATTTAGGATAGCGAAATGAAAGATGAAATGTCGGGAACAACAGCAATTGTAGTTATGATAAAGAACTCGAATATTGTCTGTGGTAGGACTATTAATATAAAATAAAACAAACTATTTTATTAAACACATACTTTACAAACACAGACGAGGCATTTGGCTACCTTAAGAGAATTTAGCTCTGATTGTAGTGAATAGAAATATAATGTGAAAACACTACCTTTTCACTGTCAAGTATTACATATGTACATACTATTTTCATAACCATTTCAACTATTAATATTCTCTTTAGCTAATGTTGGTGACTCCCGTGCAATTTTGTCCGTATCTGGCGAGGCGCGACCACTCTCCTACGATCATAAGCCAGCAAATGAAACCGAGGTAGGTTTAATTATATTAATATTGTTAATAATAATATATATTTATATTATTATTTAGGCTAGACGAATTGTGGCTGCTGGTGGTTGGGTTGAGTTCAATAGAGTTAATGGCAACTTGGCTCTGTCCCGTGCACTTGGTGATTTTGCATTCAAAAAAACGGAAGATAAACCGGCAGAAGAACAAGTTGTAACAGGTATTATTATTTTTAATAATAAATGTTATATTTATAACATTAGAAATAATGTTAATGCAAATACAATATATGTGTAATACCGTGCAAGCTCAATGTATTTGCCCTGCTTTCAAATTTCTTTTCCCAATGTAGTAACTCAACAGCAGACCTATTCAGCTACCCCTTAAAAGAGTAGACCACCACTATAATTATAAATATAAAGTAATAGAAAGCAAATGTTACAGCATTCCCCGATGTTATAAGCGATAGTTTAACCCCTGAACACGAGTTTCTAATACTTGCCTGTGATGGTATATGGGACGTTCTTAGTAACCAAGAAGTAATTGATTTTATAAGGGAACGAATTGCTGCCAAAGTAGACCCACAGCAGGTTTGTGCAAGAACTAAAACCATTTAAACTACTCTATTCGATAATATATATGGATTTCCCTTCACACCAATTTTTCTAATATTTTCATATATTATCCTAACCAATGACCTATTACAATATATGCAGTTTGTTCATTAAATTGAACCATTTACTTTAAAAAACTTTTTTTTTACTAAAATGATTAAGAATATTTTAGATATGTGAGGATCTTTTAACTAGATGTCTGGCCCCCGATTGTCAAATGGGTGGTCTAGGATGTGATAACATGACGGTAATTCAATAATAAACAAATATAAAAAATAAATATTTAAGGTTGTTCTTGTCTGCTTTTTACAAGGCCAATCATACGAAATTCTAGCTGCTAAATGTGCCAATACACCTTCTGCGACAAATATGAGACCCACCGTAAGATAATTATTATGCATAATGTTTATTCAAAGAATAGTGGAATTATCGACACTGTTGTTAATAAATGGCGACGGTACGGTAACAACTAAACCGGTATAGCGGCATGCCCTTTCCTATCCTAATTGGGACCTAACTGTTTCTCTCTAAAGAGTTGACATTCGAACAAGTATTGATTAAACTAAAAAGTACCATCTATTAAATTTCCTAAAAATTTATTCATTCTTGTTGAATAAGGAAACATTCGCGAACTATTTATTAATTTGTAAATAAGAAACTGAATTAAACTAACTAATTGTTATTAATCAACTAATTTCAGTTGGATACTGGTTGTCTCTCTGCTTCCGAGACTTTCCATACTCCACAACCATCTCCAATTCAAAATGACGGCGAAAACTCAGAGGAACAAATAATATCCTAGTTATTTAAATGTTCATACTTTATTAACTTTCTATTCTCTTAACTAATTTAAATACATTGCTGCTCTAAACTTCAGAATCATCTCGGTTTACACTTTTTCAAGCTCACACTTCTTGCGCCAACCGTTCATTCATTCATTCATTCATTCATTAACTAGGGACTCTTTTCTGTCTTAAACTGAGCGCAAGAGCTTCTGCAGTGGCTACTTTAAAACCAATTAACTGCCTGCTAAATGAATGAATCTTATTATAAATATTAGATGCCTTCCATTATTGTATCTACGTTTATTTTAATTCTGATTTTTAGACGCCCAATTTGACCACCTGTCCGTTTTTGTATCTCTATCTCACTCGGACTCCTCCGTAGACCACCCATTTAAATAACATTTAATGTAATTTATTTTTCCCACCCACTAGTCCATTACTATTTCCTTTCTTTGTTTCTTTTGTAAAATCTCTGTTGATGCGGGAAATCCAGCTGTATTGTCGTTGATTTAACAATAAAATAATAGAAATATTAAAACATATCTTGTTATATAGTCATAGACGATTTAGTCCATTTCGAAGAGAAATAGTTATATTTAATCTAAATCCTTAATGACTTACTATCTCATATGATAAACGGGGGCAACGGTGAGGAAACGACCGGTTTGGCAATCTTGGCAACATTTTTCTAATTGTCTAAATACACAGGGCTGCGCAGGGCCGGCCCGGCTCGGCCCCGCCTTCTCAAAATCTTGGCCCGGGCCATTTAAATGCGCAGCCCTATACATACATACCCTCTGGTCACTTATATTCTTCAGAGAATTTTTGGAGTGTTCCATCTTTTGACTAAAAATGAGAGGGTAACAATTTTATTAAAATACTTTACAAAAACAATAAAAACGATGTTTATAAACTTCTACACGATTCCTGAGAGGAGAAACGGTCAATAATAAACTTCAACAATCTAACAAAACATTCAAAGGGAGAAAGAAAAATCGTATCACGCTTCGCAGTTACAACTAAAGATAATCCGAAACCCGCTTTCCACAAAAGAAATGGTCAAAACAATAGGGGAATTCGATCAAGCGAACATATGCATAAAATAGTCATAAAGTGAAGTGTGAGCATATGAAGGCAATGCATAGAAAATGATTAGAAAACCATGCTTACAACTGTGAAAAATGATAAAACATTCAGCTATAATAAATGCTGCTAAAATAAATGATTATAAGTAAAATGTCCTAATTTGTAATTAGAATACTAGATTTCAGTTTATACTCCGTCCACTATGAGGCTCTGCCCATAGCGTAACGGGTCGCCTGCATTGATTGCGAATTGAATTGTAGACGGTGCTTGGAAGACCTGAAATAAAACTACTGAAGCCACAATATTAAATGCAGTCAGGCAAAAGTAAAGGAATTCTAGATAAACTATATTAAAAATAAATACTTATGTTATAGTACGAACCAGCACAATTGTTGAGCCTAGTCGGAATTCTCCTACTCGATCTCCAGGCAAATAAGGAGCGTGAACAGGAACCTCTGTGTGTTCCATCTTCTGATGTTTGCGCCGTATCATGTTGGTTCGCAAGGTAGGCTCCTGAAAAAGGACTTCGATGGTGACAGAAATGAATAACACTAACAGCGTCAATGACTATATCGCCGACATTTGTGGCAGCTACGGCACTCATTGAGAAGAATCCATGTTTCCAAGTTCCGTTAATGACCACTCGCTCATTGAGACAGAAGAGATGGGGCACATGAGATAGCAGAGTGGGCCGCACAGAAAGCAAAAGACCTGGAATAACGATATACGGCGTTGATACGTTTTTTAGTTCATTAAACACCATCTATAAAATAAATGAAATATCAGCCTAGGCATAGTTAAGTCGATATCTGAGGAATTACCCAATGATATCTTATGCATACAGTTCCTAATATACGTTCACTAATATTAGATATATACCTGGTACATGTCTACATTGGTCAGCCACCCATCTGGCAGGAGAATGGAATGCATGGTAGTTGCCAGGCGCCAAATATATTACAACTTGGTATAGATTATGATCCTTCTAAAAACGAATATAGATAAAATAACAATAAGAATAAACCAACCGCTTCTTCAACATGAACATCGCCTAAAAAATCAGCCACATCATAGTCGTGGCCCTTCACATATTCGATTTTGCCATCTTCTACTTGTCCGAAATGCAAAACAATTCCATCGGCTGGGGAAACCTAAAAAATGATGAATCGATGAGCAACACAAATGGAAGAACATTGGCACAGAGCCTCTATCACAGGAATGTTCGGCGACCTCATGGCGCAAAATATACGACCCTGTTAAATCTCCAAGGTAACAAGATAGTAAACTGTTATTAAATAAATGCACTTACAAGTGCACTAGCGCTGATTGGCCGTGCCTCCTTCTTCAGTGTACGATTGAAAAATGCGGCAAACGAAGAATATTCCTAGAGAAATGTATACAATATATTGCTAACCATTGGATTTCTACCTTGAGATCTTGTTCAACTGCCTCATCCATTCTGCAATCATAGGCCTTCGCGAATGTGCCCAAGAGAGGTTCTCTCAACCATACTGGAATCTCACGATTGGCCAATCCTCCGATAATACGGGAAGCTGTATTGAACGGCAATGAGAGATAGGTTCGAATCTGAAATCACATTACAATTGGAATTGTACACTATTTCCTCCTTTCCGTTTATAAAGTTAAGAAAGAGTCTGTCTTTTATCGCTGTCGCTGTTTTGACATTACAGACATCAGCGAAACGGACAAGCAGCGATGGCGTGATTTGTTAGCCGAAAAATAGGACAAACAGACTAATAAGCAATGATAATATAGTAGCCGACTAGAATAAAAAACAAAACTATTTCAGCAATTACCCACAATTAGAGATAGAATTACAAAAGTTATTGGAAAACCATTGACTACTCAATAATCTTTGCATTATTTTTCGGTATAGTTACTTTCTGCTGAGCGTTCGTCCAACTGCTAAGACGAAACTGTAGAGAAACCAGAATCCGATGTTAATTTGATGGCAATGGCGAGTTTGGTATTGAAAACAAACCAGGTTAACATTCGCGTCGCATTAGTCAAACCCATATATAAATATATATTAATCCACAAACCTTCCAGTTAGAATAGTAATGTTGATTGTCAACAATTTCTCTCCAATCCGGTGTGAACAAATATCCAATGTAAGTAGCAACACCGAGAGCCACAGTGCTTAGAGAAACCCATTTGAACCAACCCCCTGTAATAATAATAATTAAATAGATCAATCAGTCATACTTATTTTCTTTAGAGTCTCTTTAGAGTGAACTAAACACATGTCCTATAATTCATGTGGGATCAGAAGCAAAATATTGGAAGCAAGAATGATGCCTAGTGTGTATACTCTACAGTAAACTGCTAGTACCTACTCTGACGCGCTATACATTCTTACAAGTTTTCTCTAGAGGGGAAGCTTGTCAATGAGGTTTTTGCTGGAGCTGTATATCTAGAAGATTGTCATAACTTACAAAGAGTAAATAGTACCACTATGGGATTGTACATCATCTCCAAACAAACATCCAGTGAATTACCGAATAACAGCATTTATGTTAGCAATGGAGGAAGTTTAGATATAAATCAACTAGATAGACGTTTAGTCAACACAGTGTCGAATGGCAGAATTAAGCAAAGCGCGGAGATTTTCAACTTCTTGATGATAGAGGCTTGTCACTGAATGTAGCGAAGAGCCCAATACAAGAATATTAATCTAAACACAATGAAATATAAAAGAAGAGAGAAAGATGAAGAGTGGTCACAAAGTCGGCAATGCAACTAAATGAATAAATGGATATATTTATTGAACGGCGTAGCTTATAATCAATGTTTGCAAAAGTAGACTACTGACTGGTTGCTCATGTACACAACGTCATCAATTATGGTTTGACAAAATACAGTCATATATATCAGGTGATGTAGAAAGCACATTTCTGTACTCAAACCCAGTAAGCGACCGTATCCTATTGACGACAAAAGTAGTTTAGTGTGCAATGTTTTATGCGATAAAGACACAGTCGGATAACCGTTCCGTAGATATAAACTTAACAATTTAGTATGCAAAACAAAGATATTACAGCGGAAGCAGACCTAAATAAAAGAAAGCGGGGATTATATAGGTATAGCTGACTCAATCCGTCGCACTATTTTTATCAGTCGGACAAAGTACAAATACAGTAACTGGACTGATGGTTCGATTTCTAGCACTACAAACATGCAACAACTTTGCGATTGTTGCTGATATAATTAGCCCCTTCCGCCCCGATAATGGTGCATTCTCTAAGTCGCGCCATATATGTATGTGTATTTCTTGTATCTGTACGCAGCATGCAGTCGAGATATCATATGTTTGTGAGCTTTCTGACTTCATGGGCTGATTTTCTCCCAGTTAGAACAACTGCATTTCTACAGCTAACCTCGCTCTAGACTAAAAGTCTAATATCAAACATCGCCGACAAAAAGAGCGGCGGCCGGTCAACTGCTGATTTAGCTAGCTTTTAGTACTAAACGGCGAAATGGCAAGGACAAATCGGTCATCTTATCAATCGGCTGCCTTCCAAAAAGGACAAAATCAGCTGATGGCAGAAATCGAAAGATATTCCGGAAATGAGATTAAACATATCTGATGCCACAAGCCAATTAACTAAACCAGAAATGTAAATCGGATGAGCTCATATTTTATAACTAGTGCCGAGAAAATATGAACTCAACTAGGATTATACCCCGTCTACTAAGGGCTAAGAATTCTCGATACATATTTCTCCACCTTCTATAGACTATAGTAATATAGGTTATTGTGGCTGATTTGTAACATATATGTTTTATTTAACGAATATTGTATAATGCAATGGTTAGTATTGAAATACCCAAGAATATCGTTGGATTGATTTATGCGTAGGCCACTACAGGCTGGCGGATTTCAAAGGCCGGTTTAGAAACTCTGGCCGGCCATCCGCCACCCTGGGCCGCTATACCAATAAAATAATCACAGGAGGCATGTCACAATGCTAAAAAAATCTTGAAACAAAAATCCAAAATATAAAGTATATAAATAATACTATCTCACGGCTACTTGTATTGTAACACATGTATGCGATCAAATCAACGATTGTGTTAGACACGTGCTTACTTGCAGTCACAGTTACTTTTAACAAACAAACAAAGGATTCGTATTCAAGGAAATTTTCCACTGAAAGAATAGGTAAGCTGCTAAACATAGATGGATGATAAATCATTTGAAATAAACAATGTATGGGCTAACTAGCTTCGGCTAAATGAAATAATAGCTCTCAATTTAGACATAATCAGTGATTCCAGAAAAAAAAACTGAAAACTAGTTTTGATTACCCTAAGTCAGTGTTTTCACAAGAATTCTTCTAATCAACCGAGAATGATAAGTTGGAGCATGTTTACCTAGCAATATTTGTGCATTCAATTTCTTTTAGAAGTCGAACATCAATACAAAGCTCTCAAGACTAAGACAAACCACAGCTAAATGGAAAAATGAAATAAGGGAAGACCAAAATGACCAACTTTCCCTAAATAAGCAATAACAACATAGGATGATATCACGCGGCATTGCGAAATTTAAAACTGAACTAATAAAATCAAGCGACGTTTTGTTTACCGTTAGTCATATAGAGGAAAACAGTCCGCTCATTAATTCATGGTTTTAAAATATATGAAGGAAAGTATTGAATACAATAACTGCTAACGACGACTCTATAAAAAAAGAACATTTACTTACATCCAGCTACGCAATATATTCGTAGCGCGCAACTCACAAGAATTATAGAGTAAATCATTAATGGTTAATCTGCCTACACTCTACAACTATATATAACATTAAGACTGGTTATAATAATTTCCGGTTCGAAATTAGACTTCCAGGCAATGCCAAAGTGAAAACAATGAGATAAAAACATATGCACAGAAGCAAATATATATTATGAAGTTGGCAGAAAAAAAAACACTAGTAAATTCGACTACGAGGGTGTATCCCTGTGGTTATTTTTGTTTTTAAAAGCAAGTACAATCGCAGAGGGGGCGTGAAAAGAGGACTAGTGACCTCTCTAGAGGAAAATAACTCGCAGCAAGCAGAAAGACAGTGGATCATGGAGATGGTGACAGACACACAAACAATGAGCAGAGAGAGGAAACCCAAAAAAAGACATATGACTCATGCTTTTAGATCCAAAGTAATAGAGAAAAGATTCGTCAGACGATATATATATATACAGGAAGCAAAATAAGATAACCGTTATACATGAAGATATTAAAAAACACTGTAGAGATGTTCAAGTGTTTCAGTGATCCGTCCGAAGCTAGTAGGAAGTAACATCACTAACAGAGAACAACAATAGTTTACTCAGCAATTGCATAAATATAGATCGTCTAGAAAATCAAGAGCTATTTTTCACTGGAAACAATTATGACTCTATTGTGAATAACAATTACATATGGAACGCGCATGAGTTGCCGTCATGTGACAAAATATGTCACCATATTGGAATCTGAACATAAACACTCAATAGGCAGAAAATTAATCGAGAATAGAAGAGGATTCTACACTGAACAATAGAAATTCTCGTATTTAGTTTAGTTCAGTGTCGTAGGCTAAATATTGGTCGTTACAAACATTATGAAGATATTGTGAGCGCCGAGTCACGTGATCCGGCGAGGCTAGCGGTATATGAGTCGTGTTCGACCAAAACGGAAGGTCTAATTACATCGTATATAGGTGTATTCCTCATATAAATCAATATTGTTTGTCCGAACAAGAAACGAATGAATGAAAACGGCAAAGAGAGCTGCAAAACAGGAATCCGCTACACCAACACACAAACCAAATAATGAAAACCACAAACAGCAAATGATAAAAATGAATCAAGGGCTATAAGTCGACCAATCACAAGGATACTGGAACACCACCACGAACATTATAGTTCATATGGGAAGTATTTGCAATTAAATAATTAGATATTAATATTTTAAAGAGCAATCTTAGCGGCCGTCTTAAGTATACCAAAATTTTGGCTCGACAGGGTCGGGTACATACAAAAACGTGTTTAGTACACATATATATAAAAAATTCATAATCCCATAATATCAGATAAAACGATCGCATTCCCATATTCTTCCAGCTGCGGTAGCCAGGTAGCTGGCCAGACCAGACCAGACGCATACGTCTAGTCTGGTCTGGTCTGGCCTGAAGAAAATGACCTAAGACCAGACCAGACCAGACCAGCTTAACATACTGCGGGTATGTATGGCCGCATGATAACAGACCCCCTCAGAGCGGGGCTGCGTAAGAGTGATACTATGTTCCGGGTGGCGGATGGCCGGCCAGAGTTTCTATGGCCATGGCCAACCATGACCGCCTATGGCCGTGACCGGCCATAAATCTGTTGGAATTGAGCCAACATAATTAATCTGCGTTTTTCATCACTTTTTAGTTGGAATAAAGGTGCACATGAGTGTTGGGTGGCTAGATCATACCCCACGGCACTTACAGTCCATTCATTTCGTTCGGTTGGGCAGGTTGCCAATTTTAGCCTTGGCAGGCTTCCAGCAAAAC
>JAQGAV010002535.1:0-15309 GCA_034691345.1 Phasmarhabditis papillosa
TTTGCTGTAATAAGTTGTCAAAAAATGTCATTTTCTGTCAAAAATAATATCAAAAAGCAAACCCGGGCCGGCCCGGGCCGGCCCGTGGTTTTCGAAATGTCGGCCCGGGCCGGCCCGGGTCGGCCCGACAAATGTCGAGCCCTGGCTGCAATATAGAATCAACAACAAGACATCCAAGGTAATCAATATAAAGTCGATAATATTCAAGCAATAACAGAAAATAACCGAGTATCGATGGCGAGAACGGAAATAATAGTAATAGAACTTAATTTAAAAATAAACATATTTTAAGTATTTAAATGGCTTCTGCCTTATTTATTAAGCAATGGCCTTTTTGTGATATTATTCTCTATAAAAACTGTACTCCTTACACTAGACATACCTGATTTACAATAAAAATTTGAGATTTGAAAATGTCAAAATTTACATGAATGAATCGAAATTTGGCTCTACCATATGTTCTTCATAATAAATTCCAGTAAAAATCGATTATTAAAAATAATAATAGTAATAATAATAATATTTAACAAGAATGGGTACCCGGTTTGCTAAAACAATAGTAATGATGAGATATGCTGAGTTTAAAAGAAAAATAATACTAAAACCAAAAAAACAGGTTCAGGCCCGGCCCGCCTAAGTTGGTGGCGGACCATTTACGTAGGTCAGGTGCGGTCCAAAGCTCCGTCCGAGGATTCCAGCCCAGAACAGAGCTGCTAACGCTGATAACAGGGACATTGTTAGTAGAGACTTAATCCAGAATGATCCGGACACGGCTCTGTAGATCCGTTTGCCTAGCGAAGCCGGTCGCTCAGCCTGTTTGGCAGGAGGTGCGACAGCAATGGGCGTGGTCTGTGTGTTACTCGTTTTGGTCTTAACACGACGTGCTTTTAGGGGTGTTGAGGTAGCCAGTGGGGTAGAAGGCGTCGGTGGGGAGGGGACCCGAGTGAGGTCGTGGAATCTGAAATAGGATTGTAATTAAATTAAGAATCATTTATCAGCGTCGGGTTTGTTAGATATATAGTCTGTTACAAATATAAGCTTTCAGTGCCGTATCCTATAGGAGCAGCAGTGTTAAATGAACATGAATGAACTGTTGGAGAAAAGGTTCCTAATTCATTTATTTCCAATCATTTTATTCAACACCGCTGGATAACATTATAAAACATGGCAACTCACCTTGACTTTAATAATTCCAGTGCATTTGCGTACAACTTAATTTCTCCTTGGAAATCTGGCAGACTTTCTTGTCTTGCGCCCTCATGAATAGATATTACGGATGTTGTCAGGTAGTTGCACATTGTCTCCAAACTGAAAATAACAGTTTACAAAAGTTACAAACTATCAGAAACTAGTAAACTGCAGCAGCAATATGGGGAATTTTAAGCACCGGCCAGACACTGCTTTCAGTTAAAACAGTAATATTGCATATAAACAGAGTATCGGCCTTTTCTTTACTCTGCACATTAAGTTGAGTTGGTAAAAGCTATGAAGCCATGACTTTTTCCTTTTTGAGTTTGAGTTTTTGAGTTTGAGTTTTTTTTTGAGTTTGAAGAGTGAGAAGCCTGATAAGAAAGTTTGAAGTTGTACGAAAAGATTACAGTTTCATGAATTGGTCCCAGTTAAGGCCTTCTTTTATTTATACATGTTAAACATTGGTGCCAACTTACACACTAAATATCATATATATAATAACTACATACCTATTCATCCTTTCTTGGCACAGTTCCATTTGTTCCATAACTGTTGTTTGATCTACATTGGTCGCCTTTAGTTTATCCTCGATAACGGTCATACATTGTCTAAAATATTACAATGTATTAAGAACTGCAAAAAAAGGAGATATTTCGTAAAGCTTATAATATAGTCTGTTGCCAGCGCAGTATTCCGGGGAATAGAAGTGTTATATTTATATTCATATGGATGTACTGTTTATGAAAATGCTTCCAGCACACACAATTTTCTATTCCTTTTAATATATGTAGTAGCTCTCCAGATACACTATCAAACCCAAACAACATAAACTAATTCTAATTGTGATGTACCCGAATGGTGAATTCCCCCTAAAAACGAGTTTTCAACTCGTAATCTGGATTATTGAGACCTACCTAATCTCAGTCTGTTGGTGACTCCACGAACTCCAGTCCTTATTAATCTTCTGTAATGCTCCGACAAGACCATCTATCTTACTAACGGCATCATCATAACCAGCAGAAATACAGTCAAATTCGGAGGAAACCTCGGATAACTCGTCACGGAACAGCTTAGAGTCCAAGATTGATCTAGAAGTAAACGGTTCAGTTTATACTCGGATTAAGCACTGTTATAAAGTAAAACAAGTTTAAAAGAGATGGTAAAAATTTAAAGGCGCTTTTCTCAATACTTTTCCCTTTAAA
This sequence comes from Phasmarhabditis papillosa, assembly GCA_034691345.1. Classification (NCBI taxonomy): domain Eukaryota; kingdom Metazoa; phylum Nematoda; class Chromadorea; order Rhabditida; family Rhabditidae; genus Pellioditis; species Pellioditis papillosa. The sequence goes on from JAQGAV010002535.1 coordinate 2,394, forward strand.
GATTGCTATAGTCGACGGACAAATCGCTTGCGGCTAAAGGTATATTTATTATAATGCGAGCGCACAACTATATCGCTAACTTGTACACTTTCTTTTAACTTCCGCGCTCTTTCTAAATTCTACCGTACACCCCTGCAAACGATTCATCCGTCAACTAATATACGAAACTCTCTCGTAAAAATACGCAGACAACACGGCTGCTTTACTCTTGCAATAAGGGAAACTAACAATTGATGGGACTTCTGAATCTCACACTTCTATTCAAGCTGTCCCCATAATATCGCTTACCTTAACTCCATTCTTTCATTATTAAGCTTCATCTTTATCTGTTTTAGCGCTTCTAATGCCTGCATGGCATCGTCTCTACTCTGTATTCCATTCATTCCATTTAATAAGGAAACTGACGAAAGATCGTGCAAATCACGAAGTGACGAGGCAAACCGACCAACCTAAACAAAAATTATTGGAACGGTTATTAAATATGGTTGGTTTTCTCAGTTTAAAGTATATAAAAAGATTTAGTAAAATAGTTTGCATCCGTACAAAACTAGGTTTTATGCAGGGTTTGCAAGGGGCCGTCTCGTGCCTTTAACAAAGTTTAAGCCTTTGTTTTAAGTGGTTGGAGATGAGCTCAACGAGCCTAGTTTTGTAATACTGTTGTATGTCACAGCAAGAGTTATTAGTCCTTTAAATAATCTTTATCAATTATTCACCTTGCTCAATAACTGTGATGCCGGACTAGCCATCTGACTAAGTAGTCTACTCCAATGTAATCTAAGTTGTCTTAACTCGCTAACATCTCGTCTAAGAGGTCCCATTTGAATGGCTTGGTCTAGATTGCGAAGGTTTGTACGACAGATGAGCTCGATATTCGACTGAAAATAAAGATATAAAGATATGAAATCTATAGTATCTAGCATAAAACTATGTGAGAGCTAGGTTTCGAGGCAGCTTCATGGGTAGAGGTTCTGTTATATTAAATTAAATATACTTTTTATGAAAATTCTCGGAATTCACAGATTTTTATTAATTTTTGTACGCTATAGTCAGATTCCAAAGTAATGAGGCCGTGTATGCTGCGTTTTTCGTTATTTTAACACTGTGCCTGCTTGCATTCTACGCGCGCGGTATCAGCAGATTGCAAACTTGCTTTCACACTGCCTTACTCAGACAAAATATTGTAACACTCCTGCTTATTAACACGGCCTCATTACCTTTGAATCCCACGAAGTGATTCTATGCTATAGTATTTGGGTTCAGTGAATACAATTAAACACTAATAAAACAATTTGCTTATAAATTCTGTATACAACAAGACTGTTTGCTTGTAAATCACAGAATTGTGGTCGTTTTATTTCTATTGAAATAAAGCTATGCAAACAGACAAACGAGACTCTATGAAAAGCAAAAAAGTTTTCGCAAAACTGAAGTGAAACACATGATATTAGATCAGATGTGCGGGTTGCCGAGAAATGTACAAGTTTGTAGAGGGATGACTGAGCTAACATTGTAAGATGATTCGGAGTCAATAGTTGTTGAAATTGTGAACGAGGAAAAGATTGCAGGTTATATATAGAATGATCATTCGGTACGGTTTTTAAATAACGAACGGTGAAACGCTATAGCGGTAAAAGAGATATCCAACTTTCCGGTAAAACAGCGTACCGTACCTGTTTTAGTTGTAAACAGATTAGTTGTAAACTATAATTTCGCAAAGGTTGAGTCAGTAATCAAACTAAATGTAGAAATATAGGGAAGATCGTTCAAAGCAGCTCAAAATTGTGATGAGTTGGAATATTTTTTGCGGCTATTGTTAACCAAAATGGAGACTTTTTCTCAAAATATTGGGTCTAGTCCTTTTTGAGGAAGACTGGTTAGATTCAAACCGTCTGAATATGTTGATACTCAGCCACTGTTGCAACAAGCTGAGCATCAACTCTCTCTCAAGCAACTGCAGTCGGCGTTGCAAGAAGACTGCGCGCTGTCACCAAAAAGATTACCGGCGTTAAGAAGAATGTAAGTAAAAACAAAGTCGAAAGTTACACGCAGGAACGTCAAGAATTAAAGAATTTACTCAGGTAATGCAAATAGAAGAAGTGGTGATATTTTCAAAATTTCAACATTTTTTCTAAAACTAATTCCACACTGTTCCTCAAAAAAGTTAACTATTCCCGATATAGTCTGATTCAAGACTAATAACGGTTTTTGAAAAAAGAATCTTGGTGAAAATCTGGAAGTTTGGAAGTTTTCTAAGAACAAAAATATGCGCAAAAATGCCCTAAAGCACGCAACTAACACTCCACACTCCATTATTACTCATGACAATATAGTCAGATTCAAAAGTAATAAGGCCGTGTATGCTGCGTATTTCGTTATTTTTAACACTGCGCCTGCAAAATTGCTTTCGTACTGCCTTACTCAGACCAAATATTACAATACTCCTGCTTATTAACACGCCCGTATTACTTTTTGAATCCGACTATAATATGGTTACATTTCCTGTTAACTAACCATCTGTTTTTGGTCTATATCTCCATTCTCAATGCATTTCTCGACTACTTTAAGGTGAGCTGTTGACTCTGAATACAGCCTTTCTAGGGTCTGGCTTCCTCCGAAATGCGAGCCAAAGTCTTCGTCCATCATCTCATCCGGGATTCTCGAGGAACAAACAGATGAATTCATCAGATCCGGTACGGAATCGTCCTTCTCTGGCGGCTAAAAGATAAGTTTATATAAAATCGGCTTGAAAACTGAAAAGTAATCTATTTATTGGGTTGAAGGGTGAAAACCACATAATTTGAGTTTATCTAACAGTTTTGGTGATCTAGACAAGGTTATACTGATATATAGCTTCACAAATTCTTAAAATCATCTTCTAATAAAGGTTGACTATTTAAAATTTGTAAAGTTTGTAAGTTATATAAAATATTTGTAAATATAAAATTTAGTTTCCAGTCGGAACGCTTGGTTGTCATAGAGATTAACTTTTCATGTGAAAAAATATGAAGATGAAATTGTTTGACTGCAATTCGGTCAACATTCACTGGTAAAGAGCTTATGTAGTTGAAAGATCAAAGTTTCATCTAAAGCAAACAAAATTTACAAAACATTTTGAACCAATGATTTAATAGTAAAGCCTTTACTATTTACTGTAAAGGTTATGTTATAGTTGCGACTCTACAGGGCAGTATACTGGTTATAAACAGATTAGCAGCGGTGTTGAAGATATGGCATGAACACACTGTGGATTTGGGGACATTTTTTCAAAAGCACATTAATTTTTTATGCTACCGCGACTCTTAATGATACCGCGCTGAACATCTCACAATGCAACAGACTATAGATTCTAACTATAATAGATAACAAAATGCTTAAATTTTGAGCCCGAACGCCCATTTCCGAGGGTTGGTGGCTCTGAATTGTTGTTAGCATTGAATTTTCTCTGCATAAATATCCCATTTTGTGAATAAAGGTGTGTTTATGCTTAATATTAATGCATGAGCTGCCTAGTAACCAAATAATAGACTATTTGGACCACCTGGGTGTTAATTAAAGGCGAGAGAAGGGTCGATATGTGGTAAGGTAAAAGAGAACGCAGACAACACTGGTAATCCGATGGCTGGGTCCAAACGGAAAGCACAAAACTGAGTTAGGGAACCGCTTTTCAGCTATTTTTTAAAATTGCACATTATATAACATGATAAGCTGGTTTTCCACTTATTTTGTTTTTGTAACTGGTGTTTTTCGGAAAAGAAAGGTTTTTCTTATAGTTAGTTTTAGACATTTTTAACTTTAATATTGCTTGGCTCATAAAAATTTGGTTCGATCAAGTCGGCACAATATATATATGGACTACATCACAAAAGTCGAGAAAAATTGGCGCGAAAGTAAAATTCAAAAAAGGACTACTGGGAAACCGGTTGATGGCTGAATGATTAACTCCTTTGCGAATAGAAAAGTGCCAAATTATTCTGGTTCTGTATAGAGAACGAAGTATTTCCTAATCGTTTTGAGAAAATCCGTCCAAAGTTCAAAAGATTCGTTGAGAACTTCAAAACGCCCGGTGCTAGCGAAAGATTCCCAACAGTCAAAAAACTTTACAAAATTAGGATATTCAATCATTTCTGGAACATTACATTATATCGAACAAGCCTGCAGATGTTTCTAGCTAATCTAAAAACATAACAAAGTCGCCGTCGCGGTTTATTTCGGCCGCGGCAGGAAACATCAATATACGCAATACGAGAAACGACGACATGCCGTGTGAAAAACAAGCAGCCGTGATGAGAAATAAGTGGAACACTTAGCTATGCATTGCTATTCACATATTTATTGTGTAAGCAGTAATAAATTTTGAGAAGGACAAAACGAACAACAAATTGTTAATATTGAAGTACAATTCCGTTTCCGTTTTTTAAGTGATTGTCACTTTTTGATATGTTTTTAATGATACGGTGTAAAATAATTCACAAAAAAGAGTACTGTACTTTATTTCAAAGTTTTAACAAGCGTTTTTGTCAATTCTTAAAGCAAAAATAATATTTAAAAATTTTAATTCCAATAATTTCCAACAAATGGGGCCTGGTTGGTCAATCCCATGAAACAAGTTTACGAATATGAGTTATTTCACTGAAACTAAGTTAAAAAAACGTAATTGGGAAAATATAAGTTATTTTGAAGTTCTAAACGAACTTAACATCCGTTAGTGGGTAATATGTCCTTCTAATGTTGCATCGTAAAATGCGTCATAATCTTTTGTCTTGGCGCATATTTAGTGGCCGTTAAAGAAGTGCAAAGATGTATCTGATATGACAGACTACGTTTAGTAAAGAAGCTGTCAATTAAACAAGCTATTCGATTAAATTAAATTTGATTGCTAATTTATCAATTGAACTACTATATTCACTTCTTATTTTAAATATTTTTTTGTAAAAGTTCTTCAAAAAAAGCATTTGCTCTAAACTTGTAGCAACACGCATAGTCTGTATCAAGTCTAGACTTCCAGCATTAACCTACAACACCATTTAGCAAAAAAGTCGGGGCAAGGTCTTAAATTAAGATAAATGTACTTTTAAAGAAAATACTATAAATAATTAATTTAAAACCTAGCTCTCGCTACAGACTATAGCTATGGAGAGGAAACGTCATAGACATAGCCTAAGCGCAGTGTTAAAGTTGTGGCGCCAAATTCAACTTTATTTGAACATAGTTAGTTTAGTTTTTAATGGTTTCGCTAATATCAACTTACATGATATTCATCCCATTCATAAGCGGGCGCATCGGATTGTTCTGGAACTGTGGAGTCAGACTCCGCCCCCTGGAGCAAGTCCAAATCCAGCTGTTGTAGCAGACGAGTTGAGGAATAGAGGGGGGTACGTGGAGGCGAGACTCGGATGGTTGGGGTTAGAAGGCCTAAAATAGGAAGATATAAGATTATTTATTTTACTTTATAAATTATTTATTTTAACATTAAGACGCAGATACGTCGACGGTGCGGCAACCCAGTGTTTAAAAACAAGCTAGAGACCTTTGCTCCATATATCCGAAGAAGGAATTCGTCTTTGCACTTTGGTGATTGGTTTGAAGTTTGCAATTTATTTGGTTTGGAAAGTTCTATGAAGCTCTTTTTTCATTTTTAAATACTGAAACCTTTTGATAAAGTGTAGCTCTGGAAACCCAAACAGGCCCGCCCCAATTCTACTAGCAACTTTTGGGAATGTTCTTCTTCTTACCACTGTATTGCCATATCGTGTGAGTTTTGTTGTAAATAAATGTTATTCATGCATTCATTCATTAAAACTTCCACTTTCTGAAATATTCACCCTTAACTTACCGCTCTTAATGCCTAATTGTTCTCCATCACTCATACTTCTTGGCATTCTTTTAACTCTGAGCTTCTTACGGAGAGATCTACTCATACAGGGCGGCAACTCGGATCTAGTGGAACAGAAAGAAGAGTCCATTATAGAAGAATCTAGCTGAAAGAGGGTAAAATAAAATTAAGTATAAAAGGTTAGATGGGACACTCTGATGATATTTTTATCTATTGGTTCCTATAGTGAAAGGTTTCTCATTGTGACAATACTGTTCTCAGTCTTCGGACTATATTCAATTGCAACATTTAGTGATACAACTTTTTTTAATGTCATAAAAAATTGTATTGCATTCCTGGAACTATCATACCACGCTTACAGTGTGTCATTTGAAAAATAAACAATAGTATTAAATGATTTGTTTTTCAATTAAAACTGTTTAACCCACCAACAAACTGTTATTCTTGCTCCTAGTTCCCCGTTGTCTTTTCAGAGAATGACAGGATCCTTCTAACATTTCTGCATTTAGACTTTGGCTCATTAGGTTCCTAGTAGGCTCGAGCATTCCTTCAGAATCCCTATGCTCCCAATCAGAAGAATCCTCGGAAGAAGCGTCGCAAGAGTGCTGAAATCAAAAATTTTATAATATTTCATAAAGATTATCGATTTTTATTAACTTTAATAGAAGAAATCTAAAAAGCAACAGAATTACGTGATAGTGTGAATTGTATTTGATGAGTCGAGTGCCGATTTTCACATAAAAATGAAGATGCTCAGTGTTTGCCAAGAACTTGCCGCTTGCTGACAAGGCGATGCCGCTGCCGAAGAAAATTGGAATAGCATGATTTTGGAGTTAGGAACTATGGAAGATTCTGGATTTGTAAGGTTCTAAACTGTTAAGGGATTCAAGATAAATGACTTTCTTCGCAGCAGCGGAGCTTTATGGAAGTTTAGTGTACTACGAGTGTATATAGTTATTCAGTAATTTTAAACAGTTTAAAGATGATTTGCATTTGAACACAAACTTTTGGCTCTTTGGTGAGTAGAATATGCCAAACACTTGTCGGTAAAACAAAACAATGTAATTATAAAATTATAATCATCCCTAGATCCTTAAAGAAAAAGAAAACTTATCAACTAAAAGTATTAATTGAGGTGTTATTTACAAAAGAGGCTTATTTTAAACTGAGAATTAGCTGAGACACTGGCAAATGACGCGCGAACGGCTCAATGACTCCTCAATTCGAACAGTTTCTCTTTCTCACATAAGCCAGTTTAGAAAGGGGAAAAAGAGAAGACTCTTGAGAGATTTATGGAGAACAAATTCTGTATTTGGAGCTAGAATGACAAGATTTGCAAAGTTAATTTTACAATGTCTAGTTGTAACCACTGTAAATGATTTTTAAACGCAATGTTCAAAAACTATTAGTTGTTGAATGGAATACTCCCTCCGAATCAACCATGGCTCCCTTCTCCGTAAGGCCCAGTGGTATTCTGTGATCTCGTGTATTCTTGTTATCCAACCCTTTATAACGGGAGAATCTTACTAATAAATGATTCACTCCTATTCCCTGTACTATATTCGAAAGTACTATTCAAGTCTATTAACGTGAAATATTGTAATGTATTGTAAAATATTAGGTACTTTATATCTCATTCAGTTGGAAAAAAACGCTTTCAGAAAACGAAGTTCTCAATTCTTGGAAGCTGGGCTCTAAGTTGCTAACAATAAGTTAAGAGTGGAACATGTATATTTGAAAACCCTTGTAGTTCCAGATCTTATATTGATTTCTTATAGATCTTATAAAATAAGTTACATTCTCTTCTAACAATAAGGTGGTATAGTCTATAACAAAAGAAGACTGCGTATACTACCGCGCTCTGCTGTCTTTTGTTTGTTATAGACTATATTACTATATTAAATGGAATACCAACATGCTGCGTAATGCAAATCTCATCGTTTTTGGACAACCCAAGATAAATCTGCACTAGTTTAATTCTGTTTTCTTGTATACCTACCTTAGCAATAATATCCATCATCTCCTTACTGGATCTGTCTCTTCTTAGGCTTTGTCGGCCTCTGATTTCCCTCCATTTGGTGTTAAAAGACATGTTCATTTCTTCTTTTTGTAGTTCGACGTCGTCGTTTAGAAGGGCCATTACCTCATCTGGAATAGAGCTATTGTGTTTAAATTGATAAGAAGTTATTAACCCTTATAAAAATAGTTTAAGTTATTAATTATGAAGGTATAATCTGTTTCATAAGTGCTGAATGCTACAGCCAGATAAACAATATCTTTAACACAGAGCTCCTTTAAGGAAGTTAAGAAATTAAAAATAAAATAATATACAAACTCTTAACACTCTTTTTTAAAATTCCCAAATTTTGAAACGAAATTATAATTCTTTAGGAATTAAAGTTAATGCGTAATTATTTATAGAACAGGGTAGAGTCTTTTATAAAGACTAATAATTGAAAATATTCCGAAAATTGTGGATTTGCTTGTTTGTAACATGTAATGTGCTAGCGCAAATGCTGAATCAGATGAATAACATCCAACGTCAAACATAAACAACGCCCGTTAAACACAGTGCATAACGGTTGTAAATATTCGATTAGCGGCTCTATTAAACCGACAATTAGTACAATTTACAGCTTATTGTAAGAGAACAACGAAATTGTTATTATGTTGGACAAATACTTGGCATTTGGGAGGTTTTAGACATTTTCAGGACACAGTTTTAGTCTTAAGTTATTTAAAATGCTCTGAAACTTGGTGGACAGCATACTTCCGTGGAAAATAAAACCGCTGTTCTGGAAGCCTAATTAACTGTTTAGATGAATGTTATAAACTATTGTCTGTATCAATAGCTAGGCCTCCAGCTCAATATCTTAGAGAGCAGCTGTGTTATAAAAATGAATGCAAAATCGGTAAATCGGGAGCCTTATCCTCAAAACTAAATTCATTTGTATTTAACACTAGTGCTTTAAGCATTACTACGCTGGCAGCTCTTGATGCCAACTGTAATTCCTTCGAGCACCAAAAACTATATAAACTAACTAACCATAGTCCGGGAGTATGATACTGTTTTCGTAGTTAACATACATTGAATCAGTCAAAGCATTTGGTGAAAATGACTCAAAAACTCCAAGTTTCTAAAAAGAATTTATTTGTAATGTTCGAAATAAAAAATATACCTTATTATTCTCATCTTCAGTTACTTCATCCATAACCATTCTGTAGAACGTTTTTGAAGGAGTCGTCTCTACTCGGGATCGAAGGGTTGTTTCACTAAAAATTAACATATAATGAACTTTTTATATGTTAATTAAAAAATTAACATATAAAATCCATTCATAATTTAAAAATTGTAGTTTGTCGTATATTGGTTCCCGAAAATACAAATAACTTTGAGCAAAAAAATAGCAACTAAAAATTTCTTCAAAAACGTTTATACTCTACCAAAGTAAGTAAATTTGATTCAAGTGGCTCTAGAAATCATATCTTTTAAAAAGTAGGAATAATTTTCATTCAAAGTTTCACATAGTAATTTGTCAGAAAAGCGCGCAACTTGGGTGGTCTCTGGGGTCATTTATCAGCTAGAAATACGCACTAGCAGCTGGACTAACAAATACCGCGCCAAGTAGACTATTCCCGTTTACTTTTTGTCATTTTTGACACCGCACCTGCCAAAAAGCCGAGTTTTTACGCAGAAGAACTATTTTTTGCACCTGCAGATGTCAAAATGTGTTGGTTTAGTAGTTTTTTGATATACTTCTGGGACTTTAGAGGATCAGCATATTTACATTTCAGCCTGGCCCAACCCTGGCTTCTAGGGTACTTTGTTTTAAACTCACCTAACATGTAATATGTTCGGTCCTCTATTTCGAAAACCAGCCTAAATTGTTGCATCCTCCAATTACATCTATCAGGGATCGAACTGACCAAACCTCTCACCTCACCGTTTTCCAATTCGGCGCCCTAACCACTCGGCCATCGTGCCCTCTTTTCTATAGAATTTCGCATTACAGCATAGAAAACCTTGTCGCTAACTATTTCACCTTCATTTTTTTGTTATTCTCGAATTCCAATAGGAATTAAGTCGTTTTCGGTCGTTCCTGTAAATTACATTGATTTAACCTTGAAAACGGCACTCAGCCGCTCTCTAATATGTAGGGATGAGCAGTGTTTACACAGACCTACAGCAGAGTAACTAACAATAATGTTATTTAATATTATTATTTATTCATGACTATAGACATATCCATTTGGATATTAGTATGGTTTATGAGACTGAACTAAATTCCAAGAGAACATAAGATTTTAAACTTTTTTACAAAGTTTAAGTTAACTTATCTTAACTTAGGATTTTGCCTTGATACTTATGCATCGGTCTAGGTTTTGGAACTAAAATAATCTGTTGCAAGAGCTAGGTTCCCACAGTGTTCTTGGGATCAGCGGTTTTAAATAGAAGTGAATTGAATTTTGAAAAAGGCTGCCAATCCAGTAGAGTTGGTCAGCTCGGCTCGAAAGCTCGTTTTTTTTTTCCAAAGCTTGCTTTGAGCAACGCTCGAGCTCGCTTAAAACGAGGCCAAATGCCCAACTCTACAATCCACTGATTATCCGGGACACTGCTCAGGAAATATATCCTCGCAGAGTATAGCTCGTTTTTGGAACTTTAAAGAAAGAATATCTTCCCGAAATCTAAAGTTTCATATGGCCTAATACTTTAAAATATCTATAGTGTAAAACTTGTTCAAAAATAGTTGAAGTGTTTATTTTCGCTTCTAAAAATACTCTATTATGCCCATGCTGGTTCAAGTTTCACTATTCAAACTTTCTTTTTGGCGCGTTTTGCTCTTGTTTGACATTTAGCACTTTTGTACACATATTTGCGCTAGCGATCGTGACTCAAAAATATTGCAATTTAGGTTCAATTTATATGAATAGAAAAGGTTTTACAAAAGAAAGAACCTGCATTCATAGGCTCATAAATGGCTTTTTATTTTTGAAACTTGTAGTAAAGTCAAACCTGTTTCATGACCGAACTTGCTAAACAGGTTCAAGTTCATGCAAGAGCAAACTATATTTGAAAATGATTCTAATTTTAAATTCCAATTTTAAAACTGTTGAAGGTTTTTATACTGAATACGTTAATTTGATACCCCAACCACTTTTAAAAACTTCTTTCTTTTAAATTTGATCATTATGTTTTGTCTTTGCAGGAATCTTCGGACTCAGAAAGTGACCCTGAATTAAGCGGCCCGCCCAACAAGAGATTGAAGACCAGCTACAGCGAATCAGGTTAGTTACTAAATACAAGTTGTAAACTATTTAATATTAGGAAATGTTTTAAAATGTTGTCAAGATTCTATTTAACTTCCATTTATATTTCAGAAACTGAAGACGAGGACACTTTGCCGTTTGCTGAAAGTGAATACGAAAGCATTATGGACGGACGGTTTGTTTTTGTTTTTGAAGATTATTGATTTTAATGGTTTTGCTAGAAACTATCCTTTCTATTATCTTTGTATCTAGCTTACTAGAATTTTAAAGTTTGAAAACGCAAATCTTTCCTAATCTTGACATAAGCTTCCAAGGTCGCACATAAAAGTAGATGAACAAAGGTACGCTTCGGCTGAAATTTCTAAGAACTTCGTTCTATGTTAAGTAGCTAATTTCAAAATTTGGACCAGGTATATTGGGCTGGCCTGGGTCAACAGATTCTGATTGAGGACCGGCTCATTCCTCCCTTAGGAAAACATGTTCATATTGTGACAATCTATTTTAGTCGAAACTCCATTTAATAGTTTGCCAAGACCTCATGTCAGACCTCCTTTCATTCAAGAATAGTTTAGCACCTAATTTATACACAACGCAGTCTCTACGTTACACGTGCCTTTGCCCCGTAAAACAGCACATTTCGACTATTTAACGACCGTCTTAGACCAGACTAGAAAGGGTCTCGTCAACTGAAGCAATTTACGACTTGTCAAAAAGACAAATCGACAGTTTTTTGTTATCTTTTATGTTTATTTTAATAATGTTCACTTAGTTTTTACTTTAATTTGAGAAAGTAGTAGATTGAAAAGAAAAACTTTGATTTTCTATCTTCTCTGATACGTTTGGTTTTTTTGAATGTTGCGGCTTACCCTTATGATTCCCAAAAGTTATAGAACTGTTCAATGTAACTACTCCAGAATGTTAAAACCAAAACTCAGCGAATGTTACTTTATTCTTATATTAGTTTCAACCAATGAATTTGTGACCCGAGACAATCTCTCGGCGAACCTTCGAATACAATTAGAATTATACTTTTTTATAAGATAAAGACTAGATCATTAGTCTGTATCAAGAGCTTGGTTTTTAGCGCAGTGCCTTGAAGAGAGGCGGTGCTAAATGAAATGATTGGTAAATCAGTGGATTTGGAAGACTTTCATTCATTTTAATCTAACACCGTTGCTTCCCAACTGGAGACCACCGGAGACCTAGTTCTTGTTACAAACTATATTTGCTAGCTACATTATTAACATTGTTATTTAAACAACTGTTTATAGGACCACCGTCACCTCATCTTCATCTGAGGATTCTCCATTAAAAGTGAAGAAATGGGATTCCATTAGAGACATTGGCTACTCTAGTGGAGAAGCAAGTGTACATGAAACTACTGGGAAGAATATTAACAATAATAGCAGGTAAACAACATGTTTACATTTAAATTAGACGATATAACAAAAGTTTTAATAGTAAATTTGTTAGGCGAAGGAATTTTAAGAAATACCAGAGATATTCAACCTTGGAAGTTCATGTTACCAGCGCACTGGTATAGCTACATTTTGCTTCCTAGTTGAGTCTTCTAGAGATACAAGCATAGGATATATTCAACGAACTCTTGCTTGTAAGGCAAAACTTCTAACCACTGGGTCCTAGCGACGAACCAAAAAGAACAAAAAGAAATTAGTGTTGCCAACGTTTATGAGCCCTTGAATCTATAATTACAGCAATATAAACTAATGGCCTTATGAATCAAAAAACTACTAAACCAACACATTTTGACATCTGCAGGTGCAAAAAATAGTTCTTCTGCGTAAAAACTCGGCT
>JAQGAV010002536.1:0-15304 GCA_034691345.1 Phasmarhabditis papillosa
TCAAAAAGGAAACGATTTATCTTTCAATCATGACTTATTTTCATAATTGAGTGATAAAATCTAATCTTCTAAAAACCTAATGATGTACCAATATTGTTTGTTTTACCATTTTCGCATTATTTTTTTTATTCAAAAAGGGATAAAATGGTCTTATAAGACCCTATCTTCCCTTCCATAGGTATTATACACATTATTTCATTCATTTGTATTGTATTATTTTGTATCCTATAACCTATGATAAATAAACTTCTCTTTCATTCATAAGCATAACTCGTCAGTTAGTAAATGTTGCAGTAAAGCTGAGAAGAGAGGCCCTATGTAACATTTAGTAACATCAATAGAAACGTATTTTCTAATGACTTGTCTACTGGATTTTTATAACATATTCGCAGATTAAACAAACGAACTACAGTGCGTAGCGATTGCTTACGTTCACCCCAAAATTTAGACATTTTATTCGTATTCAGCATGTTCGAAAACCTAGTAATGTTGATTGTGATAAACGTATATGAATATGGGTCCATGCCTCTCTTCTCAGTCCATTCATTATTTTCAAACACTAACAAAAACCTTCAAATGTTTTTCGCTACCCACCAATTCCGGTGTAATCTGATTAAGAATCTTTCCAATCGAGCTGATTCCATATCTAACGTGTCCCTTGTTATTCATTGAGAGATAGACGGCAGTTGGCATCTCAGGAACCTTCTCTACCAGTGAAAGATCCTAAAACGATTGAGTTCCAGAAATTTTTTTAGAGAACACTTTGGGGCGTGGTGGCCCAGTGGAAAGAGGCTTTGCGTCCTAAGCTAGAAGTCGATGGTTCGAATCCGCCCGAAGAAAGAATTCTTGCTAATTTGTTCTGATTCGCCGCCTCCACTCCCTGGGTGCTGCGCTATAAAGTCCCACTTAATATGGTTTCCTCGTCCCATTTCTTGGCTCCAAATATCTGTGATCTCGTGTTTCGTAAAATGAATAAACAATCTTTAAAAGTTTAACACTCACAATATGCTTACAGTTGTCGAAGAAATATTTTGCGTGAGAATCGTCGCCAACTGCTGTGATTAATACGGAATCACAGCCCAATCTGAAAAGAAAGTAGAGTTTTTGGGTAAATCAATTATCTCAAAAGACCATAGTCGGCGGCCAAACGATATTCAAGTTAAAGGCCTGAGTGCTTTATTTACAACGAGCAAAATAGTTATAATTACTAAAATAAATTAATTGTTTCAGAAAGTTAAGTTAGATGTGGTGTTGTATATTGCATAATTGACTATTTCGCGTTTTCGATGGCCATTGCTTAGCCGCGCTCCAATAAAAATTGCAGTTCGTACCGTATACCTTGCATAAGCCTAAGCCGCCGACTATGGCTTGTATATTATATTAGCGGTTGGTCCGTTAAGTTAACTTCTCAACGATTTAAATAAATAAATCTCACTTTATCAAAGTTTTCATTGAAGCTATGTGAATTCGACTATGCCCAATCTTATGATTACTCATTCGGTAATCTTTACTACCTCGCTAGCGCATCAGCATGGTTTCTACCAACACCTCCACATCTCTGCGTAATAACACCAACATAAGAACCGCCGTCTTCCTAGAAAGTAAATGTTACAAAGTTCGACATAAAACCAAACTTATTTACGAATCAATGGTATCTGGTTTGATTCGATTTACACAAAAAATGTTCTAATATTTGAGTTTCACTTATTGTTAACAATATAATAGGCCTACAATTTTCCACCAAGTTTTCCCCCAATCACAATGATTTTCTTAGTCACTAGTCCAAACCAGCAAATAATCAACAAATGTGGTGGTTTGAATTTTGCGCTCGAGAAATTTGCGCCCCGACAGCTAAGCCTAATTTCTTAAGAAAAGGTGTTATTTGGTTGTGTAATGGTCACATTTAAGCCTATGTTTGCTAAGAAGTATGGTTTTCAGTTACAAACCCTTATATTTAAGCCTAGTATTCAAGAAAACGAGGTATTGAATAATGTTTCTTCCTTTGGGGCGCAAAGTTCGCAATGCCAGAAATGCTGCTCAATCTTTAAAAAAAGCCTATTTCTAAATGTTTCTTACTATTATAATTACTCATCTATTTGTCGATTACTCTACTTTTACGTGTTGTGTAGCAAATAATTCGTTAATCTTTAGAATCAACAAAATCAAAGAGAAACTCAAACAGAAGAAAATCACTGCAGCTGCTGCTCTCAATTATAAAATTGTCTCCGTCATTTGAAAATTGTCGATGCCCAGTTATAAAGCATGGATTTATACTGTTAATATTAGCATTATTAGTGTTGAGGTAGGGCCTTTTTAATAGTTTGCGGTCAATTGTAACTAAATTGTTAGTTGAAGGGTTTAAGGAAATGTTTCAAAAGTTTTCTAAAGCTCGGCCTGCAAAAGTTGACAATAGATCCTATTCCGAATTGAAGTTATATGTTAAAATTTTCCTTAGTTGGAAGAAACTGTATTGAATTTTCTTCAAATGTTCTGTGGCCGTAGTACAGAAACGCCCGGATTGGTGCCCGGGCAATTTTTAGCCTGCCCGGGCAACAATCCACAACCGGTCGTTTCTATACTACGGCCTCTGGTTCCGTTTCCGTATTTCTAGTAATCCGTCCAAGGTATACTGATAAAGAAAATCAGTAAGTTATTTATTTAGAAATAAGTTTTAGAAATCAAATGTTTCATGTTTAGATAATCTTGCTTGTCCTATCTATTCTAACATATTCTGACAAACAATGGTCGCTGATTCCAATATCGTTTAAAGATACTAATATACAGATATATAGTGTACTGATTATTCTCCAGGTGGGTTTGTAAAACTGGTTTGACTATTTTAAATATAATTGTAATAAGTAAATTACTTTTGAGAATTCATACTATTTGGAACTTAAATAAGACAAAAGTAAATGCTTCAAAAATTGATTGATTGGAAATGATTTTTTGTAAACCAGTAACATTTGATCAGCGAATAAAAAAATTAAGTATTTAAAATAAATCTCGCCCAAAATCGCTCGGAAATTTTTCGAAAAAGCAAAATATACGCAAAGTGGCATAAAATACTCAAGTAACACTACATTATTCCTCTTAAATCAAACTGTACTATAGTCGGTTTGAAAAGTAATACAGCCGTGCTAATAAAATTGGGTTTGCAGGAGTGTTGCAATATTTTGTCTGAGTAAGGCAATGCGAAAGCAATTTTGCAATCTGCTGATATCGCGTGCGTAGAATGCCAGCAGGCGCAGTGTTAAAATATCGAAATACGCAGAATACAGGTTGTATTACTTTTGAATATGACTATACTTACTTCAGATGTTCACATGTGCTTGCGGACTGATTGGCGTCTGGCTGTCTCAAGCGGTGTTTCTCAAAGTTTGTTATTAACAAAGAAGTTACAAAAAGTAGCGTCAGACCCCCATGTATCTCGAAATCAATCATGAATTATGGTTATCGTATAAATCTCTTTTTAATCAGTTGTATTTGTTTGAGTAGGATAAATATAGTGCAGTAAGGGTACTGATCTTGTTAGTATGGTGCACTATCGTGCACGGTTAACGAGAAGTTTGATTTCCCCTAAGTTCGTGGCAACTGCTCGTTTGGTTGTTAGGCTAAGTGTTATGAGACTACCCCGTGCGAGCTTATCCACTGCTATCTAAATAGGTGCATAGTCTCTGGTTTGTACTGTCTTTCTTTACCTTTTGTAGAATATATCTTTGGCAGGGATATTTTACAGAATGGCTATTCTGGTGGATTATAATTATGCATATGGAACGAAAATTTAGTTATGTTACTGGAATGCTTAGGGTCCAAGTGGACAACAAATAACGCATTTGTAGGTGTATTGTGCATAATTACAATATTTTACAGATCTATTGGATATTTATGATTCCACTGGCAGTTTTGGACTTGATAATGTTATTTCCGTTTGTGGAACAATTTAGTTATATTCACTCGCATTATGAGAGACAGTTGAGAGATATTACAATAAATCAGGTATAGTCCATAACAAAAAAAGTTTTGTATCATATTAAGAAAAAGTCAAATACGCAATTGCGGAAGCCTATCTATACCACCGCGCTCTGATGTCTTTTGCCAGTTATAGACTGTAGTTTTGCGTTAGAATGTTATTAGAATCTGTTGCGTTTAGTAAGACTTTGCTCAGAGCGGGTTATCCGGGCAGACCCGGCCTGGACGGTCCTGTCGAGTATACAGCTAATCCGGCCCGGTCGTATAACCAGCTCTGACTTAGTTAGTACGCTAGTCACAGAGTGTCAAAGCTAACCGTGATAACATAATAGCTGCTAGTTTAGAAAGTGCAATGTCCCCGTGTTATGCGGTAACATTCCCATTATTAAGAATTTGATTTATTCCAAATATTAGAGTCGTGTTTTACAGATTCACAATCGCGATCCGATTTGTCTAACATGGAAGGAAGTAGAGGCGGCATATGAATGTTGTGCGCCTTCAAGAATTCAAAACTTTTGCTCTAAGAATGGTTTGTCGACACAAAACCGAAACAATTTAGCGTTTATTTTAGCGAAGAGACTCGAGGATCTGCATTGGACTTCAACTTGCGACACCAATAACGAGAAGTCGTGTAATGTTCAACTACTACGGTAAGAAGCGATTGTGATTCGTTATTGGAAAAAGGCAAATGCATAGTGTACGTATGTACACTATTAGGCATTTTAAGTTATTTTTTTATATTATCATTAAAACACTAATAACCGCAAACTAATTACCTAAATATCGTTCTCAAAATATATAATTTGTTCTGAAACATTTAGTTACGCGGTTGTAAAAGCCACAGTTCCACCAAACTAGTAGAAGACTTTATATATTATCCCAACGAATTTCACATTTGAAACATTAATATTACTTTTTCAACGAAATTCAAACGAATTCAAACAGAAGCCTTGTAATATTCAATTGTTGCGGTAAGAAGCGATTCTGAATAGAAATTTAAAAAAAGGGAAATGCAATGAAATGACACTTTACTACTTAAAATGCCTAATAGTGGTACTTAGTCATTTTGATATATTCTGCCACCTTGTTAAATAAATTGGTATATAGTCTGATTCGAGAGTAATAATGGAGTGTTAAAAAAGAATCTCGTTTAAAATGGCTCTGAAAGTATTCGAAAACTGAAAATATACGCAAAATCTCTTTAAAATACTGAAGTAAAACTCCATTATTCATCTTGAATCATACTATAATTCAAATAGTTTTTCTGGTTCACTTGGTTGATACACAGGGTTTATAAAAACGTACACTATTAGGCATTTTAAGTAATATGTTTATATTTTTATTGAAGTTGCGACAACTACCTAAATAACGATTTCAAAGTATATATGTTGTTCTGAAACATTTAGTTTCGCGGCTTTAAAAGCCACGGTTCAATAAAACTAGTAGAAGACAGAAGTTTATAGGTCCCCAACAAATTATTAATATTAAAATTTTAAGTTTGAAACATTCCAAAAGTAATATTATTCTATTATAGTTGGATGCACAGTCATATTGATATAATTGCAATACTTATCTATTATATTCTACTACCATTAAAATGTATTGTTGTTGCTGGACTAAGAGATGACATTAAGCATATATTCTCAAGAAGAGCATTCTCAGTGTGGAGCAAGTGAGTTATTGAAATCAAGTCGAAAATCAAGAAATTTGCGCGAATAATGACCCAAGCTCAGTTGTTAGCGCACCGTCCTATTAATCCGTGAGGATGAAAGGTTGTGGGTTCGATCCCTCCCTCGTCCCAAACCGGATTGCAGCAACCGTGGAATGTATACTTGAATGTTCTCTTATGATTCCAGCAAAACCGACTTATAGCTGCCCCAAAGATGGAAAGAATAACAAGAACAACCGTCATGTGGACAGTTTTTTTAAACGACCTAAAACAGTGCCCCGGCCTGTAAACGAAGCGCGAATTTTGAACCATCAATTTTCAACTAAATGTTTAAATAATTTTACGTAAACTGATATAAATAAACTTAGTTTTGTATTAAGGGGTCGCAAATTAGAGTTACATTCACTTAGAAGCAATCCTAAATCAATCATTAGATTATTTATTAAAAACAACGATAGTCCATAACAAAAAGAATACTGAAGTGAGCGGTGATGTTAAAGTTTTCAAAAATCACTCGTTCTCTTGCAAAATTAAACTTCCATTATATGGTTGGATTCTCAATTTTTTGTTTGTTGTCAGAAAAACCTTATTGTACTAGTTTTATTATGTATCATATCCAGAAAAAGACAAATACGCAATTGCGGAAGCCTATGTATACCACTGCGCTATGAAGTCTGTTGTTTGTTATATATTATACAAATGATCTAGTAGAGCATGAACAGTGCAAGTTTGATCTGAAAAACAGAACAACTTTTAGGTTCATATTTTATGTCTGCTTCTGCTATAGAAAAAACTCCAATGGAATAGGTTTCTAAAGTTGCCAAAGTCCGCGCCTATCGTTGTAGACAAATATCTACTAGAGATTTCACAAACTATCTGATTACTTCGGGATAGACGTATTTGAACTCAAGTAAAATAGTGATTAACATGTTTCATTTAAGTATATTTATACTAACTAGAAAAGCCCTAATAAATTAATAATGTGTTACACAAACCGATATCAACAAAGTCGAAACATTTAGTTCTCGCTTTTACACCAAAGTTTAAAATTGACTTGAAAAACTGTAATGGTGGACATGATAACTTGAAAAATAAAACCTGACTATAGTCAGATTCAAAACTAATGAGGCCGTTTAGCTGCGTATTTCGTTATTTTAACACGGCGCCTGCTGGAATCCTACGCGGGCGATATCAGCATATTGCAAACTTGCTTTCGCTCTGCCTTACTCAGACATAATATTGCAACACTTCTGCTTATTAATACGGCCGTATTACTTTTGAATCCGATAATCACAAAAATAACAACTCTATTTTAGCTTAATATATTTAGGACTGCAAACATCATTTGTATTAGATCGCGTTTACCGCTAAAGTGAAACTATAAAAACAGGCGCGATAACGCCGCTTAGGCACCCAGAAGCATAATGGCTGATTCAGGCTATACTGTTTATTAGACAGCTAAAATATATCCAAAAGTAAAGTATTTCATCCAGGATTTAAAGTCAGATAAGGGGTAAATATGTAGAGTCGCGCCCTATTGCTAACTTTTGGTGGGAGCCAAATGTGACTAAACCACATAATTACAGAGATTTGGACACAGAAGACGAGGAAGAATTGGAAATGGCCAGACAGTTTGCGCCGTTTGTTAAAAGAGAAGCTCTTGAGGAAATGGTTAATGAAACACATATAATGTATGGAGCATAATAATATTTAAAATGTAAAATTAATAATAATAATGTAAACTATAGTTAATAAACAATTCAAAGCGTTATTTTTAATAGGAGACGCCAAAACTAAACTTTTCAAGCAATCATACAGGCATTGAAGAACTATAAGCTTATAGTTAGGAAAAACCGTTCTTCCAGGGCTGGAAATTTTACGGGCCGGGTCGCTTTTTTGGGAAATCGACCATTTCGCGGGCCGGGAATTTGATAATAAGACTACGGCCGCCGCGCCGGGGTCGAAAATTAGAGAAACGGGAAACGGATTACCTGTATATCTGACAGCCGTGTTTTCCTCCAAAATATTCAATGAAATTTGTTGTAGAAAAATAGTTTTTTCTAAGTTTCGATTTTAAAACTCCTTTTTTTGATTTTGTTAACCTAAAAGACCTTTAAAAATTGTCAACGAACCTTCACATCCTGATCAGTGATTGCTTCAAAGTCCAGAATCGCAGCACCGATGACAGTCTAAACAAAACTCGTTGAGATTGGCCAAATTAGTACCTTATTAGCACTCGAAGACGTATTTGGTGTTCTCAAAATTGCCGGACCGTTTGAGAACACCAAATATTAAACATACAGACATATTAAACAACCTCCCCCCTTGGAACGTTCCTTCCCAGGTATCACACAAGCAAAGCGCTATTCAACAGTGTTCCCCACCCTTCCCAAGTCTCTAGAAGTCCGTTCCCAGCGTTCCAGTCATCTGGTCCTTCCCGTAACCAGATGAATGGAACGATTGCTGTTCCCTCCGGAAGTGTTTGTTAACGTCTCCTTTCCGGGAATCTTGGGAAGTAATGCCACGAGGTGTTCCATTTTTGTTGTGATTCATACTGGTGATTCGCAATACATCATTTAAATTAAAACACAAACATTGATTTCCGTAGAATGGGATATGTTACACATTTTTACTAGGCGTCAGGAGTAATGCCGAAATGTTATTTGTGTAATTCGTGGAATTTCAAGTAACTATCCTATCATTTCAAGAGTTTCTAATTAAGTTATATTTTCAATTTAAAGTTTACCATCTTCTAACCTTTAATATAAAAGTTCAGTTAGTTAACTCACCACTTTCGGCTTTCGGGAACCTTCCTCCTTCACAATTGGTGCGGCCCGAGAAGAGTATTTTCTAGTTGAGTTTAAGCTTCCTAACGGACCGCGCTCACTCAAGATCTTGGCCAGCCGACCTCCGATCTTGGCGTTGTTCCGCAGCAGAGCGATATCTGAAGGAAAGGTTGATTGTTTTTATTAAACAAATAAATATAGTCTATAACAAACAAAAGACCTCGGAACACAGTGGTATACATAGGCTTCCGCAATTGCGTATTTGTCTTTTCTGGATATGATATAAAATAAAACTAGTACAATAATATTTTTCTGACAACAAACAACAAATTGCCCATCGAACCATATAATGGAAGCTTAATTTTGCCATAGAACGAGCGATTTCTTAAACCTCAAACAACACCGCGCACTGCAGTCTTTGTATTTATGGAAGACGGGTGTTTCATCAGTACCATAAAGGTAAATGTTTTGCGCTAATTCAAGAAGGCTACGTCACCATCAGCCAATAGTTATTGGAGATTTATGCGAATTGTAGTGCTTAAAATGGTTACGCTGGTAAAATTGTTTTGAACTGTTTCATATTGTTCATATTTGTAAAATTACCCTTATGCAGGTGCTTTAGCCTAGTGGTTAGAGCAACGATCTCTGAATCCGTGAGAATTTGAGGCTGTGCGTTCGACTCCCCGTAGCTGCAGAAGACTTGGGAAACCATCATCTTATTTATTCTGTGCTTAATGCCCCCGAAGATTGAATGTTAGAAAGAAGCCGTCTCTGCTCAGAAGATTCCGGAGTGAATGGCCGAAGCCCTGCGCCGAAGAAATCTACAGTTATTGTTTGATATGTGCGATTACAGGAAATAAATAAAAATAATAACTCTTATGATTGTTGTTGAAAAATCGAATGTCTAATATGTCTTATATGTATTATATATGATAAAAAAAGTTTCAGTAAATTGTGAGTTCCAGTTTAGGTAACTGATTTTGTTTTCCAGGGCTGACTAAGGGGTGGAATACAGTCAGCTGTTAAACATAATTGAAACATTTCCTTTCTTGCCTCTAGCCGGCGGACAAATGATATTCATAGTTAAAAAGGTCTGAGTGCTCAACTTAAAACCCGCAAAATAGTTAATATCACTAATAAGAAATTTTCAGAGAAATAAATAAGATGTGGTGTTGTATATTGCATTATTGACTAGTTCGCGTTTTCGTGCTCCCTTGCTCGGCCGCGCTCCAATAAAATTTTCTGACTATACCAATATACGAATGAAGTGACTACGTAATGAAATACTAACCGGCCGAGCCAGGCCAGGCCAACTTTTGCGAATTCTGCGTTTTTTAAAAGATGTGTGCGTTTCCTATTAAGATGACCGAACTCACTAGTTTTCATTGAAGCTCCCTTTGTCAGCTCATTTACTCTGCCGAGCAAGAATGGAGTTATCTGTTGAGATCGGATCTTCTTTTCACTAAACACAAAATAATACTTCAAAATACAAATGCCACAAATTGGGGCGGATTAGCCCAGTGGATAGAAGCTTCGCCTCATCATCTCGACGTCGATGGTTCGAATCCACCCCGAAGAAAGAATTCTTGCAAATTTTGATCCCCCGCCACCCCTCCCCAGGTGCTGTGCAATGGAGTCCTGGCTCCCTATGGTCCCTTTGTCTCACTTCATCCACCAAATATATATGATCTCGTGTTTTGTAAAATATAAATAAACTACTTACTTAGACTCTTTTAATGCTTGTTGAATGGCTTCTTCGATAATTTTGCCGCCAGCTTGGAACTCGGCTGGAATTGGACAGGCCAGCACCATACCGGAAGTCAGGCCCAATTCGAAGTTTGTATCTGAAAGTGGATGTTGCCAAAATACGAAAAATAACAGCAATGCTTTAGAAGAAATAACTGAGTGCACTTAAAATATGCTTCTTTTTATTTTTAATAAATTATATAGTTTTATAGGCAGGTAAAGCAGGTACCGTCAACTTAAAATATGCGGATGCTTTAGCCTAGGGGTAAGAGCAGCGGTCTCTGAATCCGCGAGGTATTGAGGTGTGGGTTCGACTCCCCGTAGCTGGAGAAGGCTTGGGAAACTAGCAGATTATTTATTCCCATGTTTTGTGCAAACGAAAACTGAATGTTAGTAAGGAGCCATCTCTGCTCAGAAGATTCCGTAATGAATGGCCGACCCCTGCGTCGAAGAAATCTATTATTATTGTGATACGAGTGATACAGGAAATAGAAGTCTTTCTTTTAAAAATACTTCAAATCGTTGTAAGAAATGAACATAATACCCCGTTTTATGATTTTCTTATTTAGACCACTGTAACTGCGAGTGAGTAAATGTTACAATCCAACACATCAGATCACGAGTCAGAGGATTACAATGGTGCTTTCCTCTTTATCACTAACCCATAATATCTGCTACTTCTTTTAGATCTTCTGTACAGAACTGTCCTTTTCTTTCAGTCTTAGGACTAAAGAAGCCTGGAAACACATTCTGACTACCAAGAACCACCGTAGGCACAGAGTGGGTTTCCTAAAAATAGTGACCTAGATATATAGCAATGTTTACAAACAGGTTTCGTGGCACCGTGTCAACTTGTTCCGCGGTGTTGCACAAGAGTGGCTCTGTATAGGCCATTTCCAGTTTTCAAAGGGAAAATTTTACAACACCTGGAATTTGCTGCCACGGGGCGGTGCATTTTAGATTTTGTAACGAACTATCTAAGTTGTTAGTCTCGGAATTATTATATTTTCTCTATGAACATAATTAACTACACAAGGCATATTAGAAACCCAGGGGTGGGTCGCGCGGGGCAGACGCCCAATATTTTCTTGGCCCGGCCCGGGGCCGTGCATGTCCGGCCGGCCCTCTTCGGCCCTACTTTCCAGCTACAACCAATAATTTTTCCAAGAAAATCAATACCCAAAATTGAAATAATCGATATTTATTAACTATTATAGCTAATGTTATTTTGTCCTGCACGACCCGGGCCAGGCAGGGCCGGAGGTCGAAATGTCGGCCAAGCCCTGCCCCCACGTTTGAAACCCTTGTAGTAACCTACATTCTATTTCATATGATTTATTGTGTTGTTACACGATACCGTATGAAATAACATGTTATTCTTACCAAATATTCAACAGTTTTCGGAATATCCAGGATACTCTTCACACCAGCACATACTACCGTAACTGGGGTTCTTGATAGCTCCAAAAGATCCGCCGATATGTCGAATGCTGAAAAAAATCTTTTAGTTTTAAACAACATAAGCTAGATAAACTCGGTTATAATAGTTTATTTTCCAGTAACAATACAACATATTTCATGACCACATTAAAAGAAACTACATTACTACTTCTTCAGATTAGTTGAAACATTTAGTCTTCTGCGCTTTTAAGACCTGGTTTTCGTAAAAAATCAAATGTTTAGTTATGCTAGGATTCAAAAAAAAACTAATTTCATTATGTAAATGCCATCGGAAGAATTGGAAATACACTTTTCTGAGCAACATGAGTGTCTGATAAAGACTTTTGTGAATCTTAAATGTTTCGCAACTATAGTCCAAATCAAAAGCCAAGTTTTGAGCGAAGTATCCTGGAGAGAGGTGGTGCTGGATCAAATGAGTGTACTTTTGTAAAAAAAGAAGTTAATCCACGCACTCTCTCTCCCAGGATACTTTGTTATTAACTTTGCGCTGTGAACTTTGCGCTCTTATCCTTGCTCTTGATACCGTCTATATATTAGCTTACTCTGGTCTGCTCCTCTATGAACTCCTCCAATACCACCAGTTGAGAATACTCGAATTCCCGCCATGTGAGAGAGCAACATTGTGGCAGCCACAGTTGTGCCACCTACCACACCCTGCAAATGATATTTTTTGAAAATGATTTTGGGTTTAAATTTGTTATTCAGTTTCAAATTTATTGTTGAAAAACAGTGTGTTCCTACTTTTCAAGAATTGAAACATTTACTTGGTACCGTAGAAAAATTGGCATGATAATTGCGGTTCAAGCAAATAGTATTATAGTGTATCTCAAGACCCAGAGTTCGAGAGCGGTAGCACGAGCGACGTGCAGTGTTATAGAAATGAATTTACTTTTGGAGAAAACGCAACACAGCGACCGATTTAACATTTCTTTTTTATAGAACTGCGAGCCGTTCTTGATACCACGCTGTGAACCTAGGCCTTCAGATAAACTATAGATCTAGATTGGTAAGTATATGAACCAGTAGAAAGGGAAAAAGTATTAAGCTACTGCTATCATGTCTTCAGACGTAGTTCGTGTAACTTTTAAGAAGGCCCTCAGCTCAAGTCAAAATAAACCATATCATCTGTTGTATCGTTAAGGACAAAGGTTAACATCAAATGTAGGCACTTTGCCTGGAACAATGGGGGGAGGGCAGACCATCCAGCGGGCCGGGCCCATACGACCATCATGTTATTTTGAGGAGAATGAAAAATATGTCTACAACTCATATGCATATGTTCACCAATGCCTAGAGACACGAGAAGTTTACCGCTCTGACAACAATAATAAAAACAAGCCCTTGTCTTGAGAACCTATATTTTCTTTGAGAACTTACCTTCACCAACGTGGATCCAATGTCTCTTCTGGACACTTTACACGAGTCCATAGTGTCTGCAACCCGCTCGAGTTGATCGGAATTGAGACCGATATGAACCTAAACCAGCATAATTAACCGGAGGAATGAACTTAATCCGGATTGACCCAGAGGATGGAAGCTTTGCCTCATAATCTCGAGGTCCATGGCCCCGAAGAGAGCATTCTTGCAAATTTCTGATCCGCAGCCTCCGCTCCCCAGATGCTGTGCAATGGAGTCCTGGCTCCTTATGGTCCCTTCGTCTCACTTAATCCTCCATATATATGTGATCTCGTGTTTCGTAAAATATGAATAAAAAATCTGTTTTTTTTAATCTGTTAGAGAGACGAAAAGTCTGACTATTAAAGGACAAGTAGTAGTTAGCATTTATCCTAAGTTGAAACATTTACCTTTCCATCAAGGAGAGCTATAGTAGCTGGTGTACTGCCTTCTCTTCTAACCTCTTCTTCCAATGAACGAGCAGTTCTAAAATTATTGTAGTATATTATTACAGCAATATTAAAATCTAGTTAGCAATCTTGTTTTATTTGTATTGATTTGAACTATATTTTTTTAGTTTGGTAATAATAATGATAATATTGTTGATTTTCCGAAAGTATAATTATATAAGAAAATAGATGACAGTATTGAACCAACTACTGGTTGAATTATATGTAAAGCTAAAGGGGTTATATGCATATATAACTTCTATTACGTAATATAAATATAATAGAAGCATATACACTGAAGTATTGATTCGAACAAGCTTCAGACCAAGACTGGGAATTTCACGGGCCGGCCGGGCCGAAAATTCAAAAAGTCGGCCCACAAGGACAATTTTTATGGAAAAATCGACTGCTATAGGTGAATATTCTGATAAATAATATCCAAAAACATCAATATGTAAAGATTATTGACTCTTTATTGTTAGTGCTTAAAAGTAGCACTGAAACTATTTTTTTAATCAATATCCGATAAAAAGTGTGAAGCACATTAGGGCCGGCCAGGAACGGGCCGAAAAGTTGAAAAACGTGGCGGCCCGGGTCCGCCCTTTTACAAGCTCTGCTTCAGACAAAGGCAAATGTTTCAATGCCACTTATGTTATTGCGTTTCATCTAATTTTAGATATTATAAAACAAATATGAAAAATTACAGTTTTGCATATCAACGGAAGTAAACTCACTCTAGATTGTTTGGATACGGCAATCCATGAGTGATCACAGTGCTTTCAAGAGCAACAACTCCCTTTTTCTCATTTATGGCTGATTTAACCGCATCAGAAAGCACGAAACGACTCGAAAGGTTGGAAAAATGACGGGAACCTAGTCTAAGCATTCTGAAAAGTTGTATAAATTAGAAATGGTTCAAACGGCAAACAAAGAGTATAGTATCTATCGTAGCCACATCAGGGTACCAAAATAAAATAAGACTAAATGGTCACATTTTGCTTCGACTCATGACCATGAGACAAAGAAATCAAAACAAGATGGCTGAAGCGTTTCACATTTGCAAGCTGACTAGAAAGAAAGAAGTATTTATTGATTACCAGAAAACATAAGACAAATAAAAATGGCTGACTATCGTTTTACAAATTCATTTACTTGTGTTTTCCGGTAGGATATTGGGACCATGAGGTATTGCAAATCTCATTCTGTGACAAGCTGAGAAAATCGAGCAAAATATGTTAAAACTTTTCTATTGCAGAAATTGGAAGGAAATATCAAAACTAAATGAAATTGTTTACAAAATTACATGAACCTTAATGGTAAATATATTACTAGTAAAGAACCAGTAGTAAATTACAAAACAGTAAGTAATGTTATACTGATTAGCGTCGTACGAGGTCGACACTATTTGATTTACTTATTTGTAGAGATTTACGGTTTTAAACACGTAATCGGATCAAATGAACTCAAATTTTAATCAGAATCGTAATATCACCAGAGATTTCTTCAAGGTGAAGAGCAAAATACGTAATGTATCAATTTTGAAATTTAGTAGTAATTCTACTCCACAATTTTTAAATTAATTTATTGATTATTTGAAAACATTTAAAATAAAAGAGCATTTAATAAACAAAACAATTAGATTTGATAACCATTGCGTTCATGTAGATGCGATCGTTATCGAACGGTCACCGGGGTGAGAGAACAACTATTGCATAAGAGAGTCAGAGACAAGAGCGCGCGAATATGAAAATTGTGAGCAGGGCTCATAATCCCATTAAGAGTTAAACCCTTACAGTAACCCTAACACCCAACGGGCTAGTATTTTATTT
>JAQGAV010002537.1:0-15303 GCA_034691345.1 Phasmarhabditis papillosa
GAATAGGAGACCAATGTCTAAAGTAGTAAATCAGTGACAAGTGGTTTAGGCAAATTTTGACAACGGTGCGTCCCGGGCAAAATCAAGTCAACATTTTTCGACCCGGCCTCCTAAACTCCCAAGACTTTTGAAAAACCGGGCCAACTAACTAAATTTTCCTCCTGTGGCCGTAGTATAGAAACATCCGGGTGGGGTGCCCGGGCTGTTTTTGGTTGCCCGAGCCGTTGAGAATTCTTGCCCGGGAAGTCGAAAACTGCCCGGGAAATAGGCTGCAAGGTGCGGTGTTATAAAGGCTTTCAGAAATTGCTGAATTTTCGTCATAAGTAGATGTTCTTGGTATGATTAGAAGCGCAATTTATTGCTTGTTACTAGAAAAATACCATGGGGTCTTTTTGCGATGGTTTGATTTCATAAAACCCATATACGTAATTACGAAAGCCCTGATTTAACACCGCACCTTGCAGCCTTTTTCTTGTTACAGACTATACATGGCTTTGAACTTTTCTCACCACAAGTTTCTTTGGCAAAGACTTTATAAATGGTAGGTTACATAACTAGTGACATGGTATAGATTTCTCTCGAAACAATCAGAAACATTTCATGTTTTGAAAGTAATTACCGTACAAAATAAGCTTACCGTGTAAAATATAGATTATGCAATTGAGAACCTAAAAAGTAAGTAGCAAAGAATATTTGTACAATGACCAGAATAGTCAGTGGAACTTTTGAGACTTTTCTTTGTTTTGGTATATTCAACGACAATAGCTTATAGGATGGCATTTCTGAAATCATTGCTATAATGGAAAATTTCGAATGATATTGGAGTATCCAACACAGGTCATAGTTCGCAAAACAAGGAAATGGACAAAACGGTTCTGAAAATATTGAAGCTCTAGATTATTTAAGAAATTTGGACGGTTCAGGCTTTCTTAACCAGCTCTCTTTAAAATCTTTGAAATTTTAAATTTTAAAACACTAAAAATTAACTATACGAATAGTTAATGACACTGACGTTGCGTTTATAGTTCGAATTGCAGCAACTCAATTTGATAAACAAAGTGTACGCTTTTATAACAATTTTGTCATGTGATCAGTGATACAAAAAGAACACAATAATATAGACAATATAATATGTAATATAATAATAATAATATAATATTTATTGCCAGAATCGCGAACTTGTTACCGGTATCACTCGTATTCCAATAATAGTCGATTTCTCTGAGGCAGGGTTTCGGCCATTCATTCCGGAATCTACCGAGCAAAGACGGCTCCTTTCTAGCATTCAGTCTTCGGATACACGAAACATGGGATAAATAAGCTGATGTTTTCTTAAGCCTTCTGCAGCTACAGGGAGTCGAACCCACAGCCTCAGATCCTCACAGATTCAGATACCGCTGCTCTAACCACTAGGCTAAACGCCCGCTATCCTAACAGACTCAAAACAAAATATATTGTATAGTCAATCAGAATACAGCATTTTCATTTACATAAAAAATGTTATTTGAACAAATTCGATAGTACAATTTATTCTAGCTGTTCGCTTAATGTAAATTCTGATTCTAATTGTATTTCCGTATATTCCTTCATCTGAATAAAACATTGAACTTCTACTATAAGCGTAGAAACAAGCAGAAATATAAATTCAAACATTATTAGAATGTCTAATTGATCTTCTTCATAATCAATATATCCTCCTGTATGAGCTACAGTACAACTATAGATCTCATAAGGTGTCAGAAGAAGCTGCAAATATATTTAAGGTAAATTAGTCTGATGAAAGATTACGTTATCCTATCACATGATTAGTCGTCAGAGGTTACATCTAGAAAGTTTACCGGGTGATGCAACTACAATCGGTATAGGAATTGATACAAAGCGGTTTAGATCGGGTACTAATTATGAGGGTTACTGATTTAATATGTGGTAGGGGTGATTTCCATTTTAGATATTGGCTGTGTTTTAGCCTTTGTTCTTTAGTTTAGCGGGTGCTTTAGCCTAGTGGGTAGAGCAGCGGTCTCTGAATAAGCGAGGATCTGAGGCTGTGGGTTCCACTCCCCGTAGCTGTATAAGGCTTGTGAAACCGACCGCCGCTTGTTTATCCCATGTTTCGTGCCCCGAAGACTGATTTTCCGTAATGAATGGCAGAAACTCTGTGCCGAAGTAATCTACTATTGTTGTGATACGAGTGTTACAGGAAATAAAAATATAGTCTGTATCAAGAGCTAATCTTCCAGCGAGTATCCTGAAGGATCTTAAATGAAAAATAATTGAAAATCGGTGAAGTGGGAAGCTCTTATTCAGAATTACATTCGGTTTAATCCAACACCGTCTTCCACCAGAATACTGAATTGGGAACCTAGCACTTTAATTTTTTATAGTTTCTCAATTTCAATGTTTAATTCTACAGAGCTACTAATACTGAGTTGAAATATGAAGATGGAATACTTTTACGGTCATTTTATGCGGAATTATGACTGTTTGGAAATACTGCCTCCCTGCGCTTGGGTCGAACTTTTGAGTGTACCGTGCCTTTAATGTAACATCGTCTTCCACCAGAATACTGAGCAACCTACAGTAGATATAATATGTGGCAACATCCAATATCGGTTGTTTTTGCAAATTCCGAATAAAGTTATTACAATACATACAATCCACCCGAATGAGGCAAACACTACAGTGAGAAAATGGGATAGCCTAAATTTATTTATCATTCTCTCAAAGCTTGCCATAACTGAATTCCAACGTAAAGATATAGTGATAAAATTAAAAGACCCTTTAGCAACACTTTTTCCTTCAAAATACGCAATATTCTCGTAAAAAACGTAGAGGACGCAAATAATTTTCAGCAAAGAATTTAGAACACCGAACACTAACATTTAATTTGGGATAACAAAGTATAGTCTATAACAAACAAAACACTGCAGAGCACGGTGGTATACGCGGGCTTCCGCAATTGCGTATTTCTCTTTTTCTGGATATGATACAAGATAAACCTAGTACAACACCGCGCACTGCAGTCTTCTTTTTGTTATAGACCATATTAAAACTTACATGTATTCTATAACAACATCGCTATGTTTAGCTGCATAATGTAGAGTCCTAACTAACATATATGTAGACTGAAATAACTGAATAGCCATTAGAACAGTAAGAGGAATCTTTGCAAAAGTCTTTTGCTTCTTGTTTGGTCTATCATTAATTGACATTAGTTCATAAGAGGGCATACCTAAACTAAATTGTTATGAATAAAAACCGTTTAAAATACATATAGAGTAGCAATGAAATGACCAATATAGATCTAGTGAAGTATTTTAGAACCGGTATATTCTGGCTTAACCTGTCCGGGAAACACTCCACAACTGGGCAGCTAAAAACTACTCGGGCGGCATCCACCCGGGCGTTTCTATACTACGGCCACAGGGCAGGTCCGACTGGAGCAAACTTGGCCCGTGGTTCGGGCCGGCTCACTAGAATTTCACCCCTTCTTCATACAAACATGAATTTTCCAATGGCTGCATAATAAAGAAGTAGAGGAAAATTATTGAGTCAACATCAAGTAGTAGACGTCTAGCTTTTATAATCATTTCTGTGGGAAGTGTTTCAATAAACAAATGATCTATGTCATGTGTTATACAGATTCAACAGTTTATATTACATTTATGTTTATTAAAAGTATTTTGTATATACTTAAAATTGCATACTCTTGAAATATTATCTAGTAACCTCTTTAGTAGATCACAATAGGCTGTGGCTTCTGATCTAACAAACTGCAAATTCTGTTTTTTTGAGAAGTAGAATGTCAATGTTTAGATATTCAACATCTCGGATCTAAGTCTATTTGTTCCAAGTGCCTATTATAGTGTGTTTCAAAAGTAATAATGGAGTGTTACCTGCGTATTCATAGGATTTTCAACACCGCGTCTGCTGGCAACTTGGCAACTTGCATGCGCGTTTATGGCAAATGCTACTGTATACGGGCAAATATTGAAAGTATAAATAAAAAGTATGTTTTGAGAAGGTTTCAAATAAAATGATCGTGGGTTGTGTTATTACAGTCTTTGGCTTTGACAGCTGCCTATATGATAAAAACTAGTAATAAAAACACAAAAAGTATATTTTCAGTTTGTCTAAATGTTAGCTTCAGCAAAAGGTTTAAAGTATACAGGCTAGGCAATAATTAGAGAATATTAATGTTCGGAAAGTGTTCTAGACTGGAACAGCGAGAGAATTTGGTATATTATACAAATATTTTCTAAAAATAATACTTCGTGACACTTTCATCCGAAGTTAAATCACTATAATTTTTACGCAGAAATTCGCTCACGAAAGTTCTGGATTGGATAAATTTGTTCGGGAATATTCCGAACCAGCTTCTTACCAAGTACGTCGTTCATGCAATTTCAAAATCGAAGACCGCAATTATTTACCATATGCAGAACAACAATCAACCATGAAGCCATTATATTTGCGGCTGTCTTATGCTACACGCTTATTTGAAAGTAAAGACTTTTAAAATATTTTACAATTTATAAATAAATTATTGAACAATGTTCAAACTACGATAACATAACACTTCCAGTACAGAAACAACAATTAAAAGTGTGAATTGTCCAAAATAATAAAGAGTTAATAGACCATTCTGTTTCTTCAAGGCCTCTACTGCGCACCATATAAGAAAGGGAGCCATTATTACCTGTAAGTTTTAATTTACCTTAACCATTTTTAAATTTATTTTGCTACAAAGTAAATTTCACGATAAATTTATACGAAGGTTATTAAATTTTCATAGGTTAAAAGTTTCTCGAGCTTGTCTGCTATAGTCCGGATCAAGGGTAATAATGGAGTGTTAAACAAATCTCGTGGAAAATGGCTCTGAAAGTATTGGAAAACCGAAAATATACGCAACAGTTCTTTAAAATACGCAATTAGCCCTCCGCTATTCCTCTTAAATCAGACTATAGTCCATTTTTATATACATAAACAATGAATAGTTACAAATATGTCATTTGTTTCGAATAATTTTGGGCTATGCAATCTACTTACGCTTATGATCATGTGAGGTATCATCCATGCTCTATTTCGTTTAGAAACAGCTACTAAGGAGGCAATAACAGTAGGAAACCATATCACTCCAATCACAGCAACACAAGCTACGAACTTTCTAAAAACAGAACATGTTCAAATCAATAATTTATATTTTAGTTGCTTTACAGCGATAAAAAGTCATGATTGTTGCGTAAAGTTCGACGATTAAGACTCTTATATGATATATCAGTTATATCAGTTATTATAATGTAGTAGAGTTGGGTATTTCGGCCCCGAAGTCTTTTGCCAACGCCCGTTTTAGATAGAAGCCAGGGAATGCGTGAAACGGGCTAAAACACCGGTAATGCGAACTTTGCGCCCTGGAACTATGCGCCATAGAACTTTGCGTATTTTTTAATAAAACTTACTCTATTGGTTGAGTACTGTATAAAATCTGAGCCCATAGAACCATAAATGATACTCCAATGAGAAAAGCAGCCGCTACAAGCTGAACAACAAGGAAGACCCCCAGAGAAATAAACGAAACGCTTCTGCCTACGGAAGATGGATCGACTTCTAGAGTCGCATAGTCGTGCTGCATAGCTTAACAACTAAAGGTCTAGTTGGCAAATAAATACAATTTAAGAAAGAATTAAATGAACATTGCAAATATCATTAAAGTTTGAATAAAATTATCTGCTAGGAAATATGTGATCCGTTTCAAGAGTTTAGCTTCAGCGCTGTTGCATTGTATAGTCAGCGACAAGAGTAATAATGAAGTGTAAAGAATTCAACGCTCGTCTGAGCCCTTTTTGCGAGCACCACGCCAGCATCTAGCGGTTCAGTATCTCCGTTCAATATTGCACCTTGCAAGTACGCGCGTGCAATTTGCCAGAAGGTGCGGTGTTAAAAATCCTATAAATACGCGAGTGACACTCCATTATTACTCTCGGCGCTGACTATAATGGTTTGTGGTTTTATAGAATACGATTAGCGCTATCAAAGTGCTAAGAGCATCTGGATTAAATATTGAAATTTTGTATTTTAACGAATTACAATTAACTTTCACATAATAGCTCAATATTCAATAGGAACTGGATATTTTTCGGTTATTACTAACTACAAAATGCAAGTATATGTATGTGTTCGAACAAACTAATGCATGACATTTTACAAAGTCTTATTTTTTCCGGACTTTTCCAATTACAGGTGTATTAATAAAACATTGAAAAGTCTGAAAGATAATTAACTTCTGATTATCAGATTATTCCGCAAAAGATCAAACGTTGCATGTAAGTTTCTAATAATTTTAAAAATCAAAAGTATAAATAGATCAGCCAATCTCTTCCTAACATAACTAAAAATTAAGATCTTATTCATAATACCTTTACGCTGAAACAATACAAATGGTATAGTCGTATTCAAAATGAATAACATTGAAATTACGTTCGCAATTGCGTTTGTCATGTAAATAATTTTCTACACTCCGTTATTGGTTTTGAATCCGGCTGTATGTGCATTGTACACTTAAATAAATAGGTAATAATATTATTATTAAAATACCAAACTGATCTATTTACCTCTAAAAATTGAATATAACATAACGGAACTGTTTTTTTCTCGATCGATCAAGTGAAACTGGGCACTTTTTATCAAGCGTGACTCACTGAACACACCATATTTTGTGATATTTTGATCACAGATGAGAAAATGAAATTAGATAAGTTAAACGGAAATAACAAAATAGCAATATATACTAAAAAACATGTTATTGATATAGCTGAACATCATCAGTGTTTTTCATAATATCATAAGGTATTTCGATGACAATTTCAAAATCCTAAAGTTTTCAACCCTACAGCCAAAAACTTGATCACAAAACGAATAATAAAGATTTTTGGACCACCCTAATTGTTTTTAAAAGCATAACTACTTGGGCAGACAAGTAGCAAGAAACTTTTAAATGGAAAATGTTGCTTTAAACTTATCACAGCTAGTCCCATGCCTAGAATTTGAATGATAGGTATTCTGTTAAGTGGAGCCAGATGTATCTTTTATAGTCTGATTCAAGAGGAATAATGAAGTGTTGCTTGCGAATTTTTATGCAATTTTGGGTACGTTTTCGTATTTCTATTCAATAAAACAATAAAACTATTATATTCTATTCTATTCTATTTCGAAAACTTTCCATACCATTTTCGGCGAGATTCTGTTTTAACAAACCATTATTACTCTCGGATCTTACTATAACAAATAAATACGCCTTTACAAAGATTATAAACAATATTCATTAATTCTTTACATAGTACACCCATATATCATTCGAAGTGATCGAAATATCACACAATCTTATCACTTTTAAAAAATTGAGACAAAATACAATCAATACTAGAACCTATATTTAGAAAACAAGTTAGAGCTAATACAACAAATCGTACTAAAAAGTTTGTGCGAAAAGTTTATAACATTTAAGTTCCTGAATAATAGTAAAAATAAGAAGAAACGAAGTTGCTACGAAATTTAAAATAAAAATTTGCGAATCTCCTTCGGTAGGAACCAAATGACTGTCTCTACTAAGCTCAGTAGCCAAGAAATTAATTATAGTACAGAGGGACATAACAACCACGACCGGTATCAGAAATGCCTAAAAATATAAATTTAAAAAATAAACGGATTTCGGCATATGAAGATTAGTAATATAGTCCGTTTCAAAACCTAAACTACATTGCTCGGGCCTCATACGATGATCGGTGTTGCCTTCAAATCCGCTGGAAAATGCCTTCCCTCTCTTCGGGCTAGAGAACTTATAAAGGCAAAATGTACACTACTGCGCCTCGTATGAGGTCGACTCAATGTAGTCTATGTTTTGAAATAGACTATAACTGGAAAGCACAACTGTTATTGAGACCAATTGGAATAGACTAAACAGTGTTCACAACCGTAAATTTCACGGAATACTCGTCTTTTTCCAAATCCCATAGTTTAACTTAGCAATGATTAACAAACATTTACTATTGAATTTAACCAATACAATGCGATTGTAAATAAAGCAGTTTCTGTTTGATGTTATCAAATGTTCCGATGAATTGAGAAATTATTTTGTAATAAAAAAACTTACATTAAGTATTAAATGTGGTAAAAGTAATCTCCTGTTGTTAATAATTATTCCGGCTATTGAAGTAGCTATAGTAATAAGCCATAGTAAACAGATAACAATCATTACTTGTAAGAACCTATAATGGTTATAATATTAGTTTATTTATACATCCTAAAATGCATGAGTGTCGCGAAAAGTTTTAGTTAGATAGGTTAAACTATCAAATAAGATAAGAACAGTCATCTTTAAAACCTAGAGTGCATCGTCCCGGGGTTACTCGATGCGTGCAAAGTTCCCGTCAAAACATATAAAAGTGGCTGATCCAGAACCTTATAGAAGGCAACTTTTGCAACACCGTTCATCAAACAAGGCTGGCGTTTAGGCATTTAAAATAATATATATTTTTATAATTAGTTATAGTACTTTTGCGCTGCCATTTCACTAACTTTTGCATGTGTAACAATCGTTAAGCACTCTAGTTACTTTTTCCCCCGGCCAAAGTTTGGGAATCATACTCTTGAGACAAAGAGAAATGAATATTCAGTTGGCACTTACTGTTTAGAAAAGTCGTAGACTTCTTGACTATGGTCAATAAGTGGTTTAGTAACAGATCCAAGGAAATATATAGATACAAATAACTGTATAACAATTAAAATAGTTAGGGGTAGTTTAGAATGCCGGTGAGTACGAGGATTAGGATCGCCAGACAAGTTACCAGTATAGATGTGCATGGTAGCAGAGTTCTAAAATTTATTAATAGTAAAATAATACTATTTAAGCTAATTTATTTAAAACGTTTGTTTCAATTTATTCAAACTTAAAAAAGACTTCAAAAAATAGAATTAACTTATTGCTAGCACTAGATGATTCTTTACTATTGATTACTGAAATACAATCCGCAATCATTGGT
Organism: Phasmarhabditis papillosa; assembly: GCA_034691345.1. NCBI lineage: Eukaryota > Metazoa > Nematoda > Chromadorea > Rhabditida > Rhabditidae > Pellioditis > Pellioditis papillosa. The sequence continues at coordinate 9,036 of JAQGAV010002537.1, forward strand.
GTTAGACAATAGTATAAACAAACTTTATGGAAAATATAGTCCGATTTGAGAATAATAATGGAGTGTTAACAAAAGAATCTCGTTGAAAATGGCTCCGGAAGTTTTCGAAAAACGAAAATATACGCAAAATGTACTTAAAAAACGCAAGTAACACTCCATTATTAATCTTGAATCAGACTATATCAACTATGGCTCAAAATTAAAATTTGTAAAACGAAACTTACCAGTTTTTAGTCCGCAGGAAGTTTTTCGTTGTAGTTTTTGTGGCTATCACAACAATTGATAAATAAGATATGTATGTTGATTAAGGCATTCGAATACCACGTTTGCAACTAAAATATCTTTTAAATAAATAGCTATATATTGCTTACCATAAGTAGAATACTGTTCGTATTTGGTCAAGACCCAACATCTACCCGTAATTAGAAACACCGCGTTGGAAACAAAGCAGACAACAATAATATAAGCTAACTGGGTAATATTTTAGGCCTGAAAAAGTGTGAATTTGCTTATTTCAAGTTATTGCTATAGTCCGATTCATGAGCAATAAATGCGTGTAAATCGTTTCTGAGGCCGTATCCACCAAACTACCCGGGCAGTTTGGTCGGGCGAAATTGGGGCGCCAAATTCAAACAACATTTTTGTGAAACTTGTTTATAGACATTTTGCCTTAATATGATTTTTTATATATTTTATGTATTTTGAGTACATATAGTCTCAAAAACAGATAAACGCAAGGTCAATTGAAAATACTAATACCTACCATTGTTTTGAACCTTAGAAAAAAGGAGTTGTTTTAATTTGGCGCCCCAATCCCAACCAAACTGCCCGGGTAGTTTGGTGGATACGTCCACTGAACGCTTTTTGGGAACTTTGTGCCTGCTCGCGGTGTTAAAGCCATATAAATTAGCAAGAAACAATCATTGTTACTCCCGAATCACGTGGAAAAATAAAACAAGTTTCTATGTTGGGCTAATATTTCAAAAATGGGAAAAATCTTTAATCTTTAACGTTCAAGTTTTATAGATATGTCTCTGATTGTTATATTACAGTAACCTTGCTTACTTTTAATGTATTCCTACGTCATTGTCTGCAGGGTCTTAAACTCGAACACTAGTGAACTTATGAGGAATATTTCTGAAACAAAGGATTATTGTATAATAAGTATAGAGCTAAGATAGTCTACACAGATTGACTATGCTAGTTAATCTTAGAATCAAGTAAAAAAGAATAAATAATCTCGGCTACCTGAAAAACTGAGCGCTGATCCTCCAACTAGATAGTTTAGTTCTGTAAACTCAAATTCTCCGGCCACTCTCAGCAGAACTCGGCCCACAAAAAGAGAGAATATCACCTAAAATATGAGATATTAATGAAAAGTTACTTGAAACAGTACACTACTTAACTTTTATATGTATAAATATAAAGTATTTAATTCGTATGAAAAGACTTACTAGTAACAGTATATGCGGAAAGAGATACGTTTTCTTATGCCCAGAAAGGCCAAGCATCGCAAATATTGTAGCCCATATCATTAGAAAACTAAGTATAGAGAATATCCACCATTCACTACTGTAAATTAGAGAAATATTAAAACTTCAGAAATAATGCACAAGAGTCAAAGTTTTTAAGAATATTCCGTTTTCTTGAACCGACCAAGTTCATGGTTGAAGTAATTCATATAAGCTCCCGATTTTGGAAACCCTGTGATCCCGGGCCCTATTACAGGTTGCCAAAATAAACATCGGTATATCTTCACAGTACTTACATTAATCGTATCTGTTTCTTCATTTAACTATTTTTCGTTAACAAGCACACAATTAAATCCCTTTAGAAACTATATTTATTATAATATTATTTAAACAGGTCAATGTCGTCTACTGGCGAACACCATATTGATCGAAACTACAACGTCTAGGCCCAGGGGCGAAATGTAGTAGTTTCAAACACTTAATTTAACCAAACTTATTATACATTTATTTAATTTTCATTTCATAAATCTTTATTAAAAAATTTCACATTAACATCTCTCTATTTTAATTGTCTGCGGGATGGTATCCCGAAAGGAATGCCGAATCCCTGCTTCAAAGTTATCCACAGTTCTTGTATGATATGTATGCTAGTTACGGAGAAATAACATTTCTTAGATTGTAATCTCTTCATACTATATTGAAATATGTTCAACTTATATTTATCACTTTTGGTAAGAACAGTCTTACCTTATATATTGTTTATCTTCATATATGGATACACTTTGTAACTTTGCTGCGATAGCTGCTAAGGAAGCCAATAAGCAAGCTGAAGAGAGTACCAGTTGAACCAGAAGGCACGTCCATGCTAAGGATTTAGAGGATACCATCCTGAAATAATATAAATAGATAATTACATATAACAATAATTAATTGAGATATAATATATAAGTTATGATTGTTGTAGGCAAGTTTGTTTTTAAGGAGAATAGTTATTTTTATACAGTTATACAAAGTTCAAAGATACAAACAGACTATAAGAGATTAGATATTAAAATATTTAAAACTCTAATCTTGGATTAAAACAACAAGGAAAATACAAATTTGAATAAAACTCGATTGTTCGGAACAAAACTATATTTTCGAAAAGCTATAAACTCCATTTTTAAGCAGATTATGGGTAACCTTCCATGTGTGAGCTGACTGTTTTCTACTCTTTGTTGTATGTTCGACCGTTTCTGACTAAACCTTCACATTTCCCATAAAACACTTTGCTGAGTGGCGGATTTTAGCCGTTTTTGAGCAGCAGTTAAAACTCCAAAAGGTTGTTTAAAGAGGAGGTGCACTTGTGCAAAATGGCAGCGTAGGAAGATTGCAAAATATTGCGAATCGATCGTTTCAGATAAAGTTATATTCTCTTAACTTAATAAAGTTATTCTAAAAGCTAGACGCGAACTATGTATAGTCGGATTCAAGAGTAAGACGGCCGCCATTCCAATTACAAAGAGTAATTCCAGCAGGCGCAGTGTCAAAAATGACGAAATACGCAGCATACACGACCGTATTACTTTTGAATCTGACTATAGCTGAATATACGAGAACTTTTAAACAAATTCTTGAAAATAGTCTATAGAAAGTTGAAAATAACTAAAATAGCTTTGTTTGGTGACTGAGTCAAGTTGATAATTTATGAATGTTTTCAACAAAGAAGACGTTTTTGAAATTAGAACAAAAGGCTTTTCAAAGGATATATGGCACGCGTTCTAAACGGGAAATCTTATACAGCGAGAAAACCTTGGATAAATAATATAGTTCTTGTTGGTATAACATATATTATAAATACTATATAACTTGCCAAATATAGTCGACGGATGAATCGCTTGCAGAGGTGTGCTGTAAAATTTAGAAGGAGCGCGGAAATCGAAAGAAAATGTACAAGCAACCGAGATAATTGTGCGCTCGCCTTAGAGTAAATAAACCTTTAAACTACATGAGATTTGTCCGTAGACTATAGGAGCTTAGACGTTAAAATCCGATGGGAATAATGTTAATCCCAATAGTAAACGCATTTTGAAATTACCAAACTGTACTGAAGGGAAGCGATACAAAACGGTTTGCAAAAAGGGATTAATTTTGATAATAAAACCCGATGGCAATAATTGAAAGATTAGATTTACGAAACAGCCGGATCTTCGAGGAATTGCACCTAGAAATCAAATGTTTATACTTAAAAGAAGCCAACATGAATCACTTTTCAATATATTATCTTTTATGTTTTCTAATTCTAATTTCAAAGAACTTTTCCATATTATCCGTTTGAATGAACAGACTGAAAAGAAGACACCACAGCTTAAGGATACGTAGCAACAAATGATCAAAGACTGAGCATCAACTTATTGTAAGAACAAAATAAGAAAAGAGAGATTACTAATACAGCAAGGGCAATATGAAAATCAGTATAGTTTAAAAGTGGCAAAATAGCTTTTCGTATTGTTGTGTTCAAAATGCAGTGTTTCGGCCATTCAATCCGGAATCTTCCGAACAGAGACGGCTCCTTTCTAACATTCAATCTTCGTGGACACGAAACATGGGATTAGTCGGCTGCTGCTTTTCTAAGCCTTTTGCAATTGGGAATCGAACCCACAGCCTCAGATCCTCACGGATTCGAAGACCCCCGCACTAGGCTAAATCACTCTTAGATAATATATAATATTATTAACGGCCACCTTCAAGACTATGGTTATAGCTATTATTCTCTTTTAAACGAGGTCTATAAAACTAATAGGATTGCTAAAAAGAGCACAGACGTTATGCCATTGTGGTCTAGCCACAGCAAATAATAGAAAGAATTTCGAGGTGCAAACAACTTTTTAAAATTTAACAATAATCATACTGCAAGGTTGATCAACTATTACAATATACTTGGAATGAAAGACAGTTAGTGTTTATCAACTTTGCAGTATGATTCTTACTGCAAATAATCTAGCAGGACAACCTCTTGTAAAAGAATTGAGTACTTAAGCAAAACCCAGAGTTGCATTTCTTTAAAGTTGAAGCATAAAGAATTTTACAATTATCACATATATTAGACGAGTTATCACTCTTAACTAATTGAAAATATGAAGTTTAAAAATTGAACGCAGAAGCCTCTTGCACCCATATATATGTGCATATTCTAATCAAATACTCTCATTGGGTTCAAACAAGCAAACTTTTCTAAAAGAAGCAAATTAATTAGTGAAAGTGAGTCTGCAATGACTTGTCTTTTGGTTGAGCATATCTAATGTCCAAAAAAGAAATACGAGAAGCCACTTTTAGCAGAAGACGTGGGAGAAACACACATTTGTGGAGTAAACAATCCACAACGGAGAATCTAGTTTTAATATGAAACGGTTAGAAAATATTACAAATGATTAGGCAAGTATAGTCGAATTCAAAAGTTTACAGGCCGTGTTCTGAAATTTAAAAGTCTATTTTGCAACATTTTTAGTTCATAATTTTCTAAATACGCAATAGGGTTTGCATGGATCAAAATTGATTTTGCTAACGAACTATTAGCTCGAGAGGTGGAGCGTAAACGAAGTTAACCAGAAGATTCTATAAGTTGTAATTTTGTTATTTAAGTAATTTTGTTATTTTTGTAATTTGAACTATTATGTCTGAGATACAAAACACATTGTATGAAAAGAGGATATCTTTACTATAAGAAACACTTTAATCTTCCTTGTGTTATCAAATCCCATTGTAACTACTAAATACAAAATAAACAACAATAATACAACTCATAAACTATAAGGTTTCCAAACAAGAACTTCTTGTAAACCTCAATACACTTCCTAGTAATAACGAAAATGAGTCAATTTCATTAAAAAGAGAGCATTATTTCTGTATATTTTCAATTGAACTGCTCTATAATAAATCTCGTGTCGTAGTTACACTAGCGAGCGGAACGAATGATAATCCTCCTGCATAAGAGATATACGCAATCAAATACATTAAATGCTGATTGAAAATTAAAAGAAGACGCGAAATATCACAAAGATGAGGTGAGAAGTTCAAATATGCAAGTTAGTAGCAATTTTAAATTAGCAAAGATTCATAAAAGCAAAAAAAAGAGGGGAAATTTTGAAATATGGAGAAGCTCAATGTAGTTAGAATTGGAACTAAAGATATCCACATTCAAATAAAACTTCCCCGTAGAGATGGTAATGGGCCTGCCCGTGTTGAACATTTTTTTACTCGGGCTGCCCGTTAAAATCACCACCAATATTTCCCTGGGATCACATACAGCATAAACGGTCTTGAAAATCTTAGAGTGAAAAAGCGGATATATCGAAACTGAGATGGTTTTCTCTACCTAGAGTATAGAGTTTACGGTAACAATACATTTCTGCAGAATCCTACTCAAATCCAAGCAAAAGTTGCACAACACTAGTGCAAATATGCGAATGTTGAAATATTTATGAAGACCTATATTGTAGTTACAACTCGGTGTACTTTAAACGTGAAATTCTTGTTTTGCACTTTGCTTAAGAAATAATATGCTTTAGTAACGAAGACAAATATTGCAATATATATAAAATGACTGGGTCCAGTTAAGTTTTTCAAGGTAAACTTCAATTCTATAGTCGTTTAGCACCATCCTGAGCTTACTATTCTGCTTTATATTATAACATGTCGTATTGTAGGTGGACTAAACGCTTGCACTACTTTTTTTTTGCGGTACGAACTGCAAATTTTTTAGAGCTTATTAGAGTAATTAGAGCAAAGATATGCTCTATTTTTAATTTATTAGAACT
>JAQGAV010002538.1:0-15298 GCA_034691345.1 Phasmarhabditis papillosa
GATTCGTTCATAATGTCTATACAAACAATTACAAGGCAACCGTATGTTTTATTTTCTTCAATAGGATCGTCCTTGGCAGGGGTGGAGTTTAGCCGACCGGCCCGCTCAAAAATAACTACGGGCCCGCCCGGGAACACCCTTGATTCTTACCAAATCTGTAGATCACTGCAATGTATGGGTTTCATGATGAAGCCTGTTTAGTAGTATAATCGGCGAAATAATTGCTGGCAGCTAAAGAACTAAGAAATTGATTGATCTAATTGCTCTAATAAGCTCTAATAAACTAGCAGTTCGTACCGTAACCCCTTGCAAGCGATTAGTCCACCGACTATATAGTCTGTACCAAGAGCAGTATCATAGAGAGAGGCGTTGTTAGAAGAAAATGAATGTACTTCCAAAGAAAAAGCTTCCTATCTTTTTCGTTCATTTTTATAAAACATGGCTGATCCCCAGTGGCCGTATCCACGAAACCCGACAGGTACATACCGGGTACACACCCACGTAGGGTCAGGGCGCGCTCTTTTGCTTTCGTGGATACGGCCACTGGATGCTGCGCCTTGCCTACTTAGTTTCCTAACATTTTTTCATATATGTATTATTAATTTGTTCTCACTCTACAACATATAAGTTTCAGATAGGAGTCGACTTTGCATTAAAAGTAATGAACATCACTCCGGAACAGATTGTAAACCTGCACTTATGGGACATATCAGGTTGGTATACATATAAATAATTTTACGCTTTCTACTCAAAGATTGTTATTGTTTATTTTTATATTTTATTTATCCTGCATTTTTTGTGGATATGGACTATATTCAGAATCTCTATGCAGTGTATATGCCTGTGCTAGAACGCACTGTGTAACCGAACGAATACCTATACAACCCAACATTTGAAACATTTTATTTTCATACACACAATTATCCATAAGATTAAAGAACTAGTTGAAAGTGAAATCGTGGCATAATATTGCGAAACATGCTAGGAGTGGTTCGGAATCCCCCTTGGTTTCGTTCTTATTTGAAGCGGTGGGCCCGACCACTCCTAACAAAACTGGACTCGTAAACAAAAACAATCAAAGAAATACACACAATTATATATAAAAACATTATTTACATACAAAAGTCGTGGTAGGTGGGTACTTTTTCAAAAAAGAATGGGTCGGTTTTTGGAAATTGTGGGATTTGCTAGAGTACCTTGGCTGAAATGTTGGTCTGGATGGTATGGGTAGCTACAAAATATGTTCCTTATTTACTTAGAGTTCTAACTAGCCGAAAACGCAGCAGTGATTCCAAATTTTCTTCTCACTAATTTGAGAATATTGGTTAAGAAAAACGAGCTTCGCCAGCCGATTAAGCCAAGGCATTCCACCAAGAGTTGGTTATTGGTACAATAATCGAATATTATAAACTAAAATATTATATATAAAAAATACTTTAAAACTGAACGTTGAGAAATTGTTAGCTTAAGACTAGTTATAATGCATCAACGATAGAGTTCGTAGGGTTTGGTATGGCCCATATCATTTGGGACAAGATTATGTACTTAAGGGTTGGGTCTTTTTAAGGGCTCGGTTGTGCAGTATGCTGGGGTACAGCGGTGTTATATAAAATAAATGGAACATCGATGGATTATTTATATAAACCTGCTACTCCTCCGGAATACTGCGCAGCCTAGCTCTTAATAGAGGCTATGTCTAAAATCTGAGCTATTGTATTTGTTGAGCACCGGAATTCAATTAAAGTTGGTCGATGTACGATAAATTATAGTCTGTCTTCAAACCTACGGTCCGCGCGCCGTTGCAGAGATAGGGGCAGCGTGCGCGTAAATTAAATTAATTGATGACTCAGGACTGATATGCGTACCGTAGGTTTGAAGATTGTGAGCAAAAAAGAAAGTAGAAATAATATATGAATGTGAGCTAATTGACTCTTGTATTATCAGATTTAAGCGTCAGAAACAACTATTAGATTACCAAGTTCAGCTAAACTGTAAAAAACAGCCTGAAACATTAGTGCTCCTTAAAATTTGCTGAACTATTTAATTTAACAAAAACCAGTGAGCCCTCATTTTCTTAAAAACAGTTCTATATACCTTTTCTCAACACATTGCCGACAAAAATTGGGCAATCTCTCTAATTTCAAGAAAAAAACACCGGATTTGTTGAAGTCTCAATGATTATTAAAGGTATTTAGAACAATTTTCAACAGGAAATAATAAAAATAAGAATAAAAAATCGATAATCTATTGATTGTTAGTGAATACATGTCCAATTTGAGTTTGTGCTGCTTGCGACTGCACCCTTCGGTGATGGTGAACACTGCCGCCTGTAGGTCCGTTAGGGTTGGCCAAGGCGTAGCCGTAGAATCTAAATCCTTATTATATTTATTTATTGTAATATAAATATAAAGTTTAATAAGTTTTGTTTTTATTAACTTGATTTAGAGTAGTGTTGTATTCCTGTATATTAACGTTTGTAAACTATGTATCGAGAACCCGATATCATGAGTTCGAAATCCAGGACTATATAGCGTGGATAGAAATAGTTCGTAGTCTTTTTAGTAAAAGTAAAGCTAATCGTAGTATATAATGTTGATATAATGATAATGTTGATTGTTTATCACAATAGTACTTTTCTTCTTCGAAACATATAAAAACATTGAAAGCAATTTTTAAAGCGTGTTGCTGGGTGGTTTCGTGCTGGGTGAAAAGCGTGCACTGCAAACTAATAAAGAAATAACAAATTTTTCTTGTAATTTTAGTTTTTAATGTGAAGTTTTAAACTTTATTCTAATTGAAACATTTCATTGGTACTCGTATTGCTACAGAACTATACAGAAACTAAACGTTCCGGATTTTTGATAATTTTAGCCATAAAATTACTTATATAGTAAGATCCGGAAGTAATAATGGAGTTTTAAAAAAGAATCTCGCCGAGAATTGCTCTGAAAGTTTTTGAAACACTAAATCTTACGAAAAATTGAATAAAAATACGCAAGTAACACTCCATTATTCTTCTTGAATCAGACTATAGTTTCAAACCAAAATCTTCTCGTTTTTAAATAATTATCCGCATTACTAAATTTGTGTATTAATAACTAATATTAAAAAGTATTATTACTGCTTCTTACCCTGACTCTATTTGATACGGCTGTCCATAGAACCTCTTTGAAGTGTGATAGTAAAAGGGATTTTCATCCGCAGACCAGTACACTGATTGTTCCTCACGGGCTTGTATCGAGATCTGTTGGAAAAGGGACGGTCATGCGAATTACTTGTATAATTTTATTGTTATAGTGTTGTTCCAGTTTAAAGAGGCCGTTTTTTGGAATATTTTAAAAAGAAGATTGGATATTCAGCCAACTTTCAATGGAATGTTACTGCAAAACAAGCCTTTAAAGTTTTAACGCGGCATCGTTACTACTGAATTCTACTACAGAAGCATTGTTCTCTTCCAGATCGTTTAAAATTGCCCGCGCCGTAAGACACCTGCAGATCTGCGGTGCCAAGAATCAATGTCATCGAAACATCAACGAGAATAAGCTTTCTTTCTCTTTGAAATCTTTTTGAAACCATACTACTTGCTCAGTTTTGAGAAATTCATGATTTATGCTCTTTTAAGTAGATGAAACCGTTCTTAGCATAGTTTTTGGAACTTAGGTAGTTTTGTTAATAACACACGTATTAAGCAGATTCGAATAGATTAGTCTGTTAATGTAGCGAGTTTTAATGTCTGCATTTGAACAATTACTTCATATTTTACTTAAAACCAAATTGTGGCAGTAGCATTTTGTACTCGATGCGATTACTTTTGTCAAAACGCCAGGGCGATTACTTTTGTTATTATAGAACCCTTACGTTTACCTCTGAAACTTTTCAAATTACTAGCATTTGAGATGCTGAAATGTATTGAAACTATTTGTTGGTTTTGGCACCCAGAAAAAACTGATATTACCTAATACACACGGTTATGTTCCTACAACTTTATAAGTTATTTTTTCGAAAACTGAAGTTATAGAGAACTTAAGTTTTACTGTTTACTTTCTTGGTTTTCAAACGGGGTCTACTCACGGGACTTCCCTGTATCTGTAATTCATAACCTCACGGAAAACACAAATTAATGAAATTAGTAAAATGATAAATAGCATTATTTTGTCTATATTTATGTTTTTAGTAAATCGATAAATATTCATTCATTCATTCTAAGGTGATTAAAATTTGTTTCTTTTATCAAGTTTCAAGGATTAAACAGTAACAAACCTTCCCATCCTTAGAATAACCTAAGTTTCCTAAACACTCTCCAAGTTATAACTCTACTCACGGGACTCTGCTGACTACCCATTGCCATATGTTGTTGACTTGCTGGTTGGAAGTGTCCGCTACCGTAATGTTCTTCCCCAAGTGGAGCTACCACAGTGGAGTCGGGACTGGAGGAACGGTGGTGAAGGATGTAGGAGGACCTGAAAGTGCTTACTTTTCGAATTACTTATAATATTTAAGAGCTTAGTTTTGGCCCATTTTTAGTATATAGCATGACTTAGGGTAGTCGGTATCATGATCGGGGCGCAGTGTTATATAAAATGAATGTAAAATCGGTCGACGTGATGTGTTTTCCCCAAAAGTACATTCATTTTTATTAACACGGCGCCCGCTCGTGATACCGCACTGGACACCTAGGTCTTGAGATGGACTATATAAAAGTCTTTAAACCAAATACCCACATGGGTTCATAAAATAACGAAAGAACTCAAGACTTTTTTCAGAACCATAATCTATACAAAACGAAACAAAATCATTTTCTAAACCAACCTGAGTGCAATGATGGCCCCGCATAGAGTAGCCAAAACGCAGGCTAATGCTGCTGCAGCTGCCAGTATCAGCGCCACTTGATAGATGGTCTCTTGTGTTTGAGTATACTGGATTATGTCACCCGCGTTCAGCAACTTTTGCTAAATATGGTTTATTAGAACTTCTTATTTTATTAAACTGCTGGTTTTAAGAAGTGTTTTGGCTTTCATGTTTGGAATAATTTAATAATAACAATAATAGTGTATTTCAAACTGATTTTGACACTTGTAAGCAATGATTCCTATTAGTCCAATGTTCTTTACAAGGCTATTAATAGTTTAACCAAAGCTTCAGTTATTGTTATAGACGACGGATAAATCGCTTGCAGGGGTGTACTGTACTGTAAGTAGCGCGGAAATGCACAAGGAACCGATATAATTGTGCGCTCGCATTATAATAAATAGACCTTTAGCTGCACGCTATTCGTCCTTCGACTATACTCTGCAAACCACCGGATGCAGTTCATTTTTGATTTGATATATGTGATACCGCTCACAACTATGCGGCTCAAAAGTTTCAGCTTAGCTGTTATAACATAACCAATGATAATTTTAATATTTTCTTCAGAATGATTTCAAAAACGAGTAGAATAAAAGTAAAAGAGAATAACTTCTGAACTAGACTATGTCCTAGCACCGAGGCCGCAGGCAAATGGCATGCGCGTACATCGCAAGTGTAACCTTGTACGGTGGGTAAATGCCAAGAGCAGGCAGGGTGTTTGCAAAAAGGGCTGAGACAAATCCGAATTCTTTACACTTCATTATTGATTTTTAATCGTACTATATTATTTCGCACTTACCAAGTAATACACATTAGTTATAGCTGGTGATATAGTGAACAGTGCCAACGCGGCAATGACAATGTGAAGTAGGGTGGAGGCGGCAAGTAGCTTAGGATAGCATGAACAACATAACTGAAAAAAGGATAAATGTTAAGTATTACCGGACTACGCAAACGTTGAGCCAGTCCCGCTAAATGGGGACGGTTTCACTATGAGACCTGGCCTAACCCGTTGAGCATTTGTACCACATTCATAATGTTAATGTGATATAGCCCAGTGGTTAGAGCAACGGTCTCGAAATTTGTAAGGATTTGAGGCTGCCGGTTCGACTCCCCGTAGCTGCAGAAGGCTTGGGAAACCAGCAGCTTATTTGTCCCAAGTTTTTTTTGTTATATGACTTAACATTTATGGCATTCCATAATGTTAGAGAAAATATGTATTCTCACTTATAAGCCTCGACTGCTAAAGCTAAACGATTGTTAGCAGTTTTGGAACTTTCTAGCAAAAAGACGGAATTGTTTTAATTAACCTAAAAACTTCCCATGACAACAACTTCATTCGACCACTCTTAAAAACTACTATAACTTTAGCAACCAATTGTAGAATTAGATTATTATTCTTAACTTTAAAAGAGTTGTAGACAATGTTTTGTTCCTAAAACATTGAGTTTACGCCCATGCCCCCCAAATGCATCCCAAATACTCACCTGAACTATGAAGACTGCGCCCGCCAGTGGACCATTACCCAGTCGGAAGAAGGGAACTTCCATAGGGACCTAAACAATTGCATAGAGTGTCTTCAACTCAATTTCCTTGTCTTATTTTACTATCAGAGCTTCCATTTTTAGTTATTTTCATTACATCTACTGCCGAAACATCTCACATGTGTTGTCACTATCAATCATTGTTGAACAATAAACTATATAGTCCAATTCTAGAGTAATAATGTGATGTTGAAAAGAATCTCGTTGAAAATGGCTCCGAAAGTTTTTGAAAAAAGCAATTAACACTTTATTTTCACCTTTGAAGCGGACTATATTAGATACTAAAAGCATTATTATTAGTTTCCGAACTAATGTAGACAAGTTTTGAAGCCATTTTCTACTATCTTCTTTTTTAACACTCCGTTATTATATTTGATTCAGACTATAACAATTACTGCAAAGGCAAACCTCATTGTATCTCCATTTTCCTAATTCGAAGACTACATAATCGCCGGTAATCACGACCGCGTAGAAGAGAATCCCAAGTGAGAAAACCAGATGAACGACTGAAAAAAGTGAAACATCTTTTTGTGATACCGCATCTCATTTTTTGCCGCGTCTCTTATGTTTGTTTCCAAAACACCATAGTTTTGGAAAATTAGTATATTTGCGACCAAATTTAATAATTTTAGGCCATTAATTTGAACCGTGAGAGCTAACTAAATCCTATATCACCAATCCATCATTCTATTAAATTTAATTACAATATTTCCGCAAAAACTGAAATACTTTGCTAATGTCTCGCTGTACACACTTCTGCAATGTTTCGAAATCATAGGAAGAATTCAACTGTTTAGATGAAGTTAATCTCAAGACTTAGGTTTCCAGCGTGTTATCACGAGCGGAGCGGTGTGTTATAAAAAATAAATGTATTTTTGAAGAAAACGCACCACGTCGACCGATTTGGCATTCTTTTTTATAACACGGCGCCCCCGTTCGTGATATCGCGCTGGAAACCTAGGTCTTGAGATGGACCATACTATACAATGATGTGTTTTCTAATAACTTTTTGCAGATTTTGCATTTATGTTTTGAAGTTTTTCTTTTTCTATGCCCTATATTTAACCTCTGCTCACTAACAACCTTATTTTCGGTTTATTTGGAATTCTTATTTAAGATTAGTCTATTTGAGATTACACCATAAATTATCGATAAGTTTGCTGGATACTGTATTTCTATACATTTGTATTCACTGGCCGGCCCCTGGATAATTTTTAAGCGGCCGAGTCCTTTGAAGCTCCGCCCCTACTTCTATGTTTAAATCTATATCTATACTTACTACTGTTATGCCTATAAGCCTGTCCTGACTGTCTTGAGATCTCCTTTCCATAGATTATAGCGCATACCAGAGATGTGAAGGCTTCGGCTGCGAAAATCTGAAACAGGTTTATTAAAGATTATTCGCTTAGTCAAAGTGACAGTTATAGTCAGATTCAAAAGTAATAAGGCAGTGTATGCTGCGTATTTCGTTATTTTTAACACTGCGCCTGCTGGCATTCTACGCTCGCGATATCAGCAGATTGCAAACTTGCTTTCGCTCTGCCTCACTCAGACAAAATATTGCAACACACTTGCTTCTTAACACGGCCACATTACTTCTGAATCTGACTATACAACAATTTACATATTCTATTTTGGAACTACCAGAAGGCGAACCTTCAAAAACGAAACTATTTCGAAGACGATCGCAAAAATTATCATATTAAGAGAGTTCTTTTTTGAAGGTTCTGTTTCTATAAGTTAATCTATTTTCAGTTTAATAAGCTTCACTTTGTTTTCCAAATTAGAAGTTCTATTTTTCATCCCCGCGAGCTCACTACCGTTAGGACTAAGGGATTTTGATTTCCTTACCTTTTCGCGTTAGCTAGAAATGACATATAAGCTATAATGAAAAGAAACTTGAGAAAACCCAAAGGAAGGATAGTGGGCTCTTCGGCTTCAACCTAGGCATAAGCTCATACAATAAGCATGATCTGCTCTTTTTTAAAGTTCCCCTTTGCTAGTAAGGAAATGAAATGCTTCAAGGCTGAATTTGGTTCTAGTTTATTTCTAAATCTAATACATTCAGGATAAGTACATCTATGTGAAAAAAAACATTACAATAGTTAAAATTTATTTTTATCTTCCGTTGCTAAAGTCGATGGTCAAACGATATGCAGGTTAAACGTGTGAGTGCTCAATTTAAAACGCGCAAAATAGTTATTTCCACAAATGTAAATTAATTCTTTAAGAATAATAAGTTAGTGGTGTTGTACATTACATGCCTAACACGGCTCGCCAACGGAAACAACGGGATTGAAGGAATGTGGTCCCATTTTATATTTAACGTTCAATTTTCTCTAAAACGCTTGAACCAAATCATTCGAGAAAACTCAAGCGCACAGTTTAATATATGACCTTTCTAATGATATATAAATGAACATGAATTCATCAATAAAAAGGCCAGGAATTGAGTCGCAAGATTTCGTCATTTGAAATTCCTCTGTCCCGTTGCCTTAGTGAGCGACAAGCCGTGCGTGCTAACTAGCCCGCGTGTTGGAGCGCCATTGCACGGCCGCGCTCCAATAAAGTTTGCAGTTCGTACCGTATACCCTTACATAAGTTTTGGCGGCCGACTATATATTCATTTACTTACTCCAGTTGTGATGGAAATCAGCACAATTTGTCCTATAAACGTCTTGTTATCTCCATTCACGTAGATATCATATGCGGAATATTGGTAGATCAAATTAATAGAGGCGCACATTTTCTCCACTGAGATGCCCAAACAGATGATGTTCATAATGAAACGGGTGTTGATCATGGTTCTGAAATAGTCTTAAGTTCTTTCGTTGTTATATCAAACTATGTGGTATTCGGTTTAAAGACTTTTATATATTGTGATCAGTTTTTGATCTTCACAGTACTTTCTGAAAAGGTACCATCCCCTCTAGTTTCGAATCTTCTGTTTATCAGTTCATGAAGTAAACTTGCTATTCAATACGTCTACGTATTCTAGAGACCGGCCCCATCCGAAAACTGTTGACTTTTTCAAAATCTTGCCTTGGCTTCGAAAAAAAAAAAAATCGAAAACCGAAAAAATGGCTTGCCTAACACTTTAGTTAAAGAGTTCCCAAAACAGATTTGCAAAAACTTTATGTCATATAGACTATATGACACAACCCAATATATTAAACAATTTAAAAAAAACAGAATACTCACTAAAAACTTTGATAAAAATGGTTGATAAACTGTGCAGTACAACTGAATGAGTATATTCAGTATCTTTATGTATGCATTATTGAGTTTAAATGTAGTGGTAAAGTAAACCACCCAATACGTACTTGGAGCCCGGTTTAAATCCTAGCCTGAACGCGCCGACAGTTATCATCCCGCGGTGGTGTAAATAATTTTTGCTTACAATTGTTCTCTCGCCGAAGAGAGAAAAGACATTACTTGTTAATGAACACAACTAACCCATAATTCTGACTTCCCAGAAATCCACAGCTAACAAATAAGATGGCCATCCATAGCAAGTCTCCACCTAGGAATTCACCTCTCCAGTTTAGGTCTAACAGTCCTAGTATGGTCAGCGCCATAAGGCAAAGACCCCATAAGACATGAAGTAGGGCTAGCAGTCTATAAATAGGAGGTCTTGCGTAGGTTTAGGTCCAGACCTCAGCTTGGAAACTTATTATAAGCTCTATAGTGTGATTC
Source organism: Phasmarhabditis papillosa (assembly GCA_034691345.1). NCBI lineage: Eukaryota > Metazoa > Nematoda > Chromadorea > Rhabditida > Rhabditidae > Pellioditis > Pellioditis papillosa. The sequence continues at coordinate 10,089 of JAQGAV010002538.1, forward strand.
AATATGAATAATGGAGTGTTACTTGCGTATTTTAAAGAAATTCTGCTTATATTTTCGGTTTTCGAATACTTTCAGAGCCGTTTTCAACCAAATTTTTTTTTAACACTATATTATTACTCTCGAATCAGACTATAACATGTTATAAACGTAGTCTACGCTCCATTCATAACTTAGAAATTAAGACCGGCTAGCAAATGTCTTCATAAAGTTGGTAATTCTGCGGTTGAGTGCAGACGAGTTATTTTGTCCTGGTCTACGGTCCTGGCCTAGGTTAATAGCCGAGACCTTAGGTACGGTAGTCTTATGTAAATTTATAACCTATATCAATAGCGCTCTTACCCCTGCTGTTTCGAAAAACTAAAACGTTTAGTCTGAAAAGCGTTTCGAAAATTCTATACATATTGTGCCATGAATATGAAATGGGTGATATAATTCAAGCTATTTTGAAACTAGTTTAACTTACTTAACTTCATATTGATAGCTAAAAGAATAGCGAGTTCTGCTATAAGTTTGACACTAGTTCCTCGCAAATACTTTATTTGATAAAGGACTGCGAATATTGCGCTGGAGCGCTAAACCGTTTGGCTTTCAGTCTATTGCCTCTTAGTATCCGCGCTCCTTTGCAAAACTGACCGTATACCCTTGCAAGCAATACATCCGTCGACTATACCTGCTCTGAATCACAAGTCCCTTTTCAATCCTAAGATGCATTGAAAGGAAGTCCAACTGAAGATAGTTGCCAATTACGACAGCCGTGAAAGCACACATAAAATAGAGAATACCTAAATAAAGCAAGATTCAATATGCTTTTGATTTTAATTCACAATATCTGACTATCATGTGCGCATTTTATGTCCGAACATATCATTCTATTGATACAGTTGAATCGGCTATACCGTTGAAGCAAAGCAAAACATTTCAAATTTGCAAGACCTCATTAGCTAAAGCTCGCTTCTATATTCTCCGAACTCAGGACTTGGAAAAATCCGGACCTTTTCTTAAATTTTTGGCTTTGGTCTAAGCCGTGAAATTTCCATCCCTCGCTATAGCTTACGTAACAAATAGTTCTAACACTTTTAAACTAATTCTGGTACCAATTTCATTAAGTTATTACTTTACCTTGTCATATTTTGTCAATATTGATAAACTTTTTCATTTCAAGTCGCTAATTCCATATTTTCATACTTATTCTCATATCGTTTTTATCTTATTTACAATATTCGCTAAACTAACCATAGCATCCTATTAGTACTCCATGTGCTACTACAAGAATATAGCGGGATGAGGTGGTTGAAGTCACCGAAACGTCTAAATAATGCATAATACACTAAGTTTCGATGCGGTCCGATTTTTTGGTGAAGATCAAAATTATGGACACTTTTTCGAACTGTTATTATTATTTTTCGCGGCTCAGAAAGTTCTCCTGGGGATCCAGTTTTGTTTGGTTTTGTAAAAGTTTAGTAAACAAAGCATTTTACACCGTTGCGAAAAAGAAACCCAGCCGCTAATGATAACCTTTTTCCTGTGATGTCAATATTATTGCCATTAACATTTTGCATTATCGTGAAACATTCTGCGTAACTAATTCAAATACTTTTACTCCACATACAGTTCAGGCAATAACTATTTACTATTTTAGTTTGTATTTGTAGATGTTTACAATCTATAGTCGTATTCAAAAGTAATACGGACGTGTTAATAAGTAGGAGCGTGGTAATATTTCGTCTGAATAAGGCAGCGCGAAAGCAAGTTTGCAATCTGCTGATAACGCGCGCGTAAAATTCCAGCAGGCGCAGTGTAATAAATGACGAAATACGCAGCATACACGGCCTTATTACTTTGGAATCTGACTACACAAACCTCCAGCTTCGCGTCCTCTATAGTACCATTTTAAGTCATTCTTATAAAATGGCATTGTATTGTGATCAACCGTCTTAATACACCAAACAGCAGCTACTATCGTCAAAGCTAATGCCACCTAAAGATTTTGGTTGTATTCAGATACAATTTAAAAATTAAGTTAATATAAAACCAAATACAATTTACATATTGGGCCTTCATTTAAAAATTCACTAGATTCCCAGTCCTTACAATTAGTTTACATTGTTTTCAAAAACATTTGCGTTTATGAACTAGGAATTCGAAAAGTTTCAAACTTTTACTTCTGCTGGCTTGAGTAGTCTATACAATGTGCTGTACACTGTCAACAAAATTTCAAAACGACTCATACATTTAGAAATGAGCACCTGGCATTATTCACGTCTTTATATAAATGGCAGAATCTTTGTCTTTGGCCCAAAATCATTGCCATCAAGCAGTTAATAGTTTTTTAATCGCTTTAAAACGTCGCCAATTTCTAAATAATGAATAGAGCTTTCAGGGATGTTCACGGGCCGGCCCTGTCCCAACTAAATTTGTTTTCGACCCGGCCATGTTACCTTTAAGTTCAATTGCTCCTGTCTTCTCCCCTTCGCAGCTAACAGGTCCATAACACCGCTTATAACAGCCAACATCGCAGCGATATGCTCCAGAGCTATCTTTATGTACTTATCTGTACCGGAGACCTAAAAACATGTGTTCATATATTAATAATAATATTATTATATATTTATATAAATAATATTAATTCTATATAACATATATTAATGATTATGAACTATGATTATCTTATACAGTTCGTGTCAATCATTGTTGCGGGCGCGTAAATTAAATCAATTCATCGCTGAGGGCTCATTAGGCAATAGAGAACATTTTGGATAATTTGCATGCTTTATATAATTGTATAATCATAACTTTAAAAGTAAAGCTACTGTTATCCTTAAAACGCACATCAGCTCTCAGCGTTCAATTAATAAATTTACGCGCCCGCTGCCCATCTTTGCAACGGCTCACTGATCGGAGGTTTGAAGACAGACTATATATTACTTTATTGAAAAACAATTCCATGAGTTCAAACCTTTACAACTTTAGCTTTATTCAATGCCTATATTCTTTTTTTTCTACTTTTCTCCCTGAAACTAACCTTTTCATGCTCATATTCAATGAAAACGGCCAGACCTAGGACACCCAGTGCGAATATGAACTTGATCAGACCGGTAGCAGTAAGCACTCTTCTTGCATTGTCCATGGCTAGTTCTTGATCTCGCTGGAAATATCATCGATTACGGAATATTTAATTCAATTAATTTATAAAACTTAACTCTCCACGATTCTGGAACAAATATTATTATTATTACTAAACTATTAAAAAGAAACCGTAATCTTAACAATAGGGCTTCGATTAGTTTAGATTACATCATTAAGATAACTTTTCTAAAGTAGGCCTATCGTATAGTAAGATCCGAAAGTAATAATGGAGTGTTAAGAAATAATTTCACAAAGAATGGCTCTGGAAGTTTTTGAAATACGAAAATATATGCAAAATTGCATAAAAATACGCAAAAACACTACAAACTCAACTCAACTTTTTGAAAAAGGGCATAGCTTGAAATTCAACTGCCTGATATGTTGTAAATTTCATTAGTGCATAGACTACTACTCCAGCAAAAACCACCTCGAAATTTGTTTATTTAATATTTATTGTTAGTTTTACAAAAATAACTCATGTCAGAGTCCATAAAACTACTTTTGCTTCAAGAGTTAACTTAAGCTCATCACTGAAACCTTTCGAATCCTTTCTTATACGCCTACTTGAATAAGCGGCATCCTTTGATAATTATAATTACTAACTCTTAATATTTAATAATTATTTATATAGTTTCTAATAAGTTAACTATATTCCAATATTGTAAGCAATGGGGTTCATGGGCGGGCCGGGTAACCCCGGATCCCCTGTATGATCAACTAACTAACCGATTGCATGGGGTAGACAGGCGATGTGACCACTACCAACTTTTCCAGTAGGATCAATCCTAGGAAACTGGCAAGCGAGGCTAGGGCAGGAATTCCTGCAAATCCAGCATTATTTATTATTATTTTACTTATAATATTAAAGTTATTATTATTATAACATTAGTTATTTGATCAGACATGTTCTATTAGTGTTTCAAATAAGTATGCCACAACTTTTAAGCGCAACGTTTACAATGCAAAGTTGATGGGTTTTCGCTTTCAACAATGGCAATATATGTCTTCTAATTCTAAACCTATATTATACTCTGTCGCAAGCGCCAGTTTCCAGCGCACTATCTTGAAGAAGAGAAGTGTTACACAAAAATTATTCTTTTGAAGAATGCATCGATTCCCATTCTATTTTATAGTCTATATCAAGACCTAGGTTTCCAGCGCGGTATGACAAGCGTGGCGCAGTGTTATATAAAGTGAATGTAAAATCGGTGGTGGTGGAGCGTTTTCTCCAAAAGTACATTCATTTTTATAGCACAGCGCTCTTCTCGCGATACCGCGCTGGAAACCTAGGCCTTGAGATAGACTATATAGAAGACCGCTGTTCACAACGATGCTGCGCTGGGAGCTTAGCTCTTGTACTAGACAATATCAATTCTATATTCGATTTGATTCCTAGTGTAGTGTGACGTGCGAATGCCCCTATCCCTACTAACCTATCATCAGAGCTGATATTACTATCCGTCCAGCATAATTCTTGTCTTCCTGACCAAATTCTGTCTAAATAGAGAATTAGTATTATTATTTTAAATTTATATTATTTTATCTTTTATTGTTTCATTTTCTTATAAGAATTCATATCTTAGTCAAATTTTCAAAGTAATAATGAACCGTTCGAAAGAATCTAGTTAAAAAGACACTGAAAGTGCTCGATTAACTAATATATACCCAAAATTTCCTATAAAAAGCAAAAAACACTCCTTTATTACTCTCGAATAATACTATATAAAGCCTATACACTTATGTTTTTATGATAATCAAATGTTTCTCATTAATTCTTATAGGTGTAGAATCTATTTTATTAGTTCGGTTTCTGCAACATCTCTAATTACAGTGATTAAAACAAATTAAGAAAGCATCGAAACGACAGGTTATTTGTATTCAGGAATACAGTGGGATATACTTTTGGGGCCTGCGAAATGATGGCAAATTTGCATTCTCGAGGTTCACCAGTGTAAAATGCCAACAGCTGCGGTGTTAAAATTTGGAATATACGCAGATTACGTGACTATATTTAGGGAGGAACAGGCAAATTTTTAAACTTGACATTTTTAAAAGATTTTTATTTCATATGAAAGAGAAAAGTG